>CM074494.1:10644199-10678047 GCA_037389245.1 Oryzias sinensis | reverse complement strand
CAGAGTCCAGACCACATTCACTCAGACGCTCCATGCTGGACTGAGGTTGGATTATGTTGTCAGAAACACTGCAAAGTTCTGTAAAGTCAAATAGTTCCTGAAGTTCCTGAAAGAATAGAAATGTTTGTTTTTAGGCATGTATCTGCTTTAGATAATTTTGAGCTAAATTTAGTTAAATATTAGCAATCCAGTAACTATATCATTATTTGTTTATTTTAGGACAAAAACAAACAACAAACATCAAGATTTTATTAGTGGAATTCTGTTCATGTCTTTTCTTCTAAAACTATTTTCTAAAGTTGCTGTTTATAAATGAGCTTGATGTTTCAGTGCTGCCCTCTGTTGGTCAAACATTTAAAGCTGATCTACAAGTCAGCAGTGGTCAAAGATGGAAGCTTTTTTAGATCATGAGAAACATCTTTGGACCTCCTTTGATCTTCTGAAATCAAATGAGATATTTTGACAGCAGCGCAGAGGTTCTGGTGTAAAACCTGGAAGTGGGGAGAACAAAGAAGGAACTAAAAATCTCCACATGACTTCATGTGAACGAGAAGATTGCTGATGCTTGTTAATGTAGATCAGTGGATCTTTAAATTCTTAAGCATTACTAGCCTGCATATCTTCAGCAGTCTGATCCAGGTACATTCAGAAAATTATTCAAGCCCCTCTTTTATGTAACACAATTAAATTCTGTTTGTTTTATTTAAAAATGTTTATTTTAAAATTATGTATCTACATTTAATTGACCTAACACAAAATGTATTAATAGTTTCACTTATAAACTCCAGTAATGCAAAATAAATGAGTTCAAGTAAAGGGTGTGCTGTGCGCATGTCTAATGCTTCCTGTTTTTCTTTATTTATTCTTTTTATAGTATCTTCTGCCGTCTTACGGCTACAATTTTTCAACTATTTTAACCATTCAACTATTTATTATTTATTTGAGGCGGCCGTGGTGCAGCGGTAGGGCGGTCGACCCATGATCGTAAGATTGCAGGTTTGATTCCCGCCTTGCACACCCATGTCTCGAAGTGTCCTTGGGCAAGACAATGAACCCCACCTTGCCTCTGGTGGGAGGTTGGCGCCTGTGTTCGGCAGCGGAGCCGCCATCAGTGTGTGCATGTGTGTGTGCATGGGTGAGTGGGACTGTGACTGTATACAGCGCTTCTTACTAAGCGCTTTGGGCCTTAGTAAGAAGGTAGAAAGAGCTATATAAGTATACGCTATTTTACCTTTTTTTTATCATTTAAATGTTCAGCTCTTTCGTCTAATGCCTGCTATGACTTTTGGTCCTTCAAATTCTTCGACTTTTCGAAGAGAGAAAATTCGTGTTTTTCCACATAAAAAACGTACTGTGCAAGCCACAGTTTAAACTCGGTTTCTCCCAATAAGATAATACACGACAAACCTCATTTATAGGGAAATGATTCTATGTGGGTAAACCCTTGTGCTATCCTAGGCACTTTAACATTGGGAGTTGGGTCATCTAGACCCACTAGACAGTGCTCTGAACCTTTTTTCCTCAATGATTTGTGATCTTCACTGGTGTCCATGAATTACATGAAATCTTTCCACCTTTATCCACCTTTGTCATGGCAGGGAGAACACGTCAATGTAAGGGTCGGGTCATATAAGTTAGCACAAGGGTTATACTGGCGAATGAAAGGTACCATGTAGGTGTTAGCTCAGTAGATTAGCCATTGGGGTTTGCAAGCAGAGGTTCTATGTTCAAGGCCACCTAAACACTGGTGTAAGATGACATTTTGTGCCTTGCCTTTTTTGATCAAATTGAGTTCGACTAACTCAATTATATTTCATTACATGGAAGAGTTTTCTTTGAGGTGGGGCTACTCATATTTATTGGATGGATTTATTGGATGAGTTCATCCAATGAGTTATTTTTTCGATTGTAATTAGCAGCAAGTAGGGCAGAGTTAGCTGGAAAACAAGCATATTTGAAACTCTTGAGGAACACAGTTGGAGACCACTGTAGATTTCTGAGAGCTCACAGCTGCAGACCATTTCCAATCACAGAACATCCCATGAGAGGAGAGTGAACGTACCTGGAGAGACATCATGCTGGTAGAGACCGTCTGAAGCAGGAACCAAAGCACAAAAATAAACCATCTTTAGACCTACTTTGACGTCAAAGTAGTTATAAAAATGATCCAAAAGTCAATTTCAGAAGTGACATGAAAATGGATTATTATATTAAAAATGTGAGCTTCTCCAACAATCAATCAAGGAAAACATCTTACTTTAAAGTTTATTACAAAATAATTATCAAATAAAAAGATATAGTTCAGGTCAGGTTTTTAACAGCAGAGCCTGATGTGGAGTGAGGACGGGTCACAACAGAGATCAGATTTATTCATATCTTGTAGCACTTTGAGGTTTCATTAAATGAAAAGTGCATTATAAATAAAATGTATTATTATTATTATTATTATTTTGATGCAAAGCAGCTAAAATAAGAATGTAAAAATATGATGATCTGCTTTCATGAAGACACAGAGCTGAAAGAACTGCTGTTTTAGCCTAACCTCAGCTAAAAAAGGAACAACTGCTCACTTTGATCTCATAGACTCTTCCAGAACAGCAGACAGCAGTGTAGAGACCAGCCTCATTTATTTAAGAGAAACTCAACTCAGTTTAACCCTTGTGCTATCCTAGGCACTTTAACATTGGGAGTTCCGTCATCTAGACCCACTAGACAGTGCGTTGAACCTTTTTTCTTCAATGATTTGTGATTTTCACTGGTGTCCATGGATTACATGAAATCCTCTCCACATTCATCCACCTTTGTCAATGTAAGAGTGGGATCATAGGATAGCACAAGGGTTAAAGTTACCTGCATGTGTCGGACTGAATTAGATTTATTTTATTCTTTCCTTAACCCACTGCACACACAGCTGCAGACAGTATATGAATAAATAAATCAAACTATATTGTACAGCACTTTTCAACACTATCAGGGTGGCCATGCATGCTTTACAATAAAAAAACGATTTAAAAAGAATAAATTGATCAAATTATTATCACAAATTCAAAACAACAGCATAACACTTCAACAGGTAATAAAATACATAAAAGACAGATACGAATTATATAAAACAAGATAAAGAAAGTAAGATGCCACCAACTACTGAGTATTGAAAATCATTCCATTCTGTTTGGGTCTGACCACGTCCAGCTCTGGAGGAATATTATTTCATAACTCAGTCATTGTTCAGGCAGCCGTAGTGCAGCGGTAGGGCGGCCGCCTCATGATCGTAATATTGCAGGTTCAATTCCCGCCTTGTGTCCATTTGTCGAAGTGTCCTTGGGCAAGACACTGAACCCCCCTTGCCTGCAATGGTGGAAGGTTGTGTTTGGCAGTGGAGCCGCCACCAGTGTGTGAATATGTGGGTGAATGGGTCTGTGACTGTAAAAAGCGCTTTGGGCCTTCGAGTTAGGTAGAAAAGTGCTACATAAGTATACACCATTTACTATAACTGGGCGCCAACATCAGAAGAATCATACCAATGTTTCTGACGTGACCTGGAAACATCAAGCAGATCTTAAAAATCTAGGATGTCTGGGATGTTCAAAGCTCTGTTAATCCTTGTGCTATCTTAGATGACCCCACCCTTACTTTGACGTGTTATTCCTACCTTAAAAAAGTGGATACAGGTGGAACGATTTCATGTAATCCATGGACACCAGTGAAGATCCCAAATCATTGAAGAAAAAAGGTTCAGAGCACTGTCTAGTGGGTCTAAATGACCCAACTCCCAATGGTAAAGTGCCTAGGATAGCACAAGGGTTACAAAAAAAAATTTCTAAGGACTTAGCAAAAAAGATTAAAGGTAAACAGGTCTAAAAGTAGATACAGAGGAGTCAAGGTTAGTGTTTTTGAAGAACAGGCTTAAGAATGTTTAAATGCAGATGGAACAACTTCGGATTTAGTCTGGAATATTAAAGCCGCAAGCGGAGTTGTATGGCCCGCAGGCACTACCCGCCCCTTCCTACAATGTCCCATAAGTAGATTCTTAAACAAACAAAACCACAGCACTTGTGAAACAGCAACAAAATCCATATGGTTGGTCAACAGCATGTTTGTAGTCTAGCCAGGGGTCTAACCTGGGTACCACCTCCATGTTGTATGATTTCATCACGACCAGCTCATATCACTGTCGTTGTTTCTTCATGTCAGGTGTGTTTCTTCAACAGCTGTGGATCATGATGGACCATGAAACAATGGGACTGAGGGCAACTCAGAACTTGACCAACAACCACCAAAACCAAACCAAACCCCAGAATCCTTACAAAAATATAGAATGCTAAACTTTAAAAAATACTATTGAAAATGAAGACTGTCATAAACAAATGTATAATCAAATAAATAAATAAATACATAATTTCTAAAAACATAACCACTGATGTCATCAATGGTGATGTCATCATTGATGACATCACCATTCATGATGTCATCATTGGTGATGTCATCAGTGGTGATGTCATTGCATCGTTGACTTTCAGCATATTGACTGATGTCATTTGAGGTCATAAATGATGTCATTTGAGGTATTTTTTGTAAATCATGTCATTTGACATCACCTGGAAAAAAGGTATAAATAGACCTACATTTGTTTTTTAAGACATCTTATCGTGGAGCTGGACAGAGACATCTGGAAAGAAATACCTAAAAGATGTTTGTGAAAAGTTTTGCAATGCAAAGATTTCTGCTCAGGACAGCAAGAAAACTAGTCAAACGTAGTGTCATGATGAAGTCCCAAATCCTTAAAAGGAGAAAGAAAATGTTCTTTTTAAGACCAATCAAGCCTTCCTCCATGGAACAGCCCATGACATCTACACCCTTTACGACAAACAATTACGAACAACATAAGATGAACACTAAAGTAGGAATGACAAGTGCAGCACCTAAACAAACTGCAAACAACGGCTTTGTGAAATCTTCAACAATTAATAGTCACAACTTAACAAAGGACTTCTGCAAGTTTTCTAACGACTACAACAACTGTTGGTTGAACTCCACCCTCCAAGCTATAATCAATATGAACACTGTGAGGGATGCCGTTC
This sequence comes from Oryzias sinensis, assembly GCA_037389245.1. Taxonomy (NCBI): domain Eukaryota; kingdom Metazoa; phylum Chordata; class Actinopteri; order Beloniformes; family Adrianichthyidae; genus Oryzias; species Oryzias sinensis. Next base: position 10,672,966 of record CM074494.1, on the reverse strand, counting down.
AATCCCTGGACCCAGAAGTCATGGCTGCCATATCAACCATGCCAGCCACTTCCCAATTGCTTCTGGATGCAGTCCAAACCCCAGGAGCATTCTTTTGTCAATCTGAAGTGGCAGTAGCTTTACTGGAGTTAGCTCATGTCATACCAGATTTAGAATTCGGAGAACAAAATGACATTGCTGACTTTATCAATCCTTTGTTGTGCTGGCTGAAAGACTGTGGAGTCCAAGCAAATCTCCACATGCACCAAGAAAGTAGATGTCACAAGTGCCAGAACATCTCATGTGGGTTCAATGATTTAGGAAACATGTTCTTCCTTCCACCGCAACCAGGAAACACAGATTCCATTGCTTCACTTCTTGGCAGCAACGCTAAAAATATCTGCTCCAACATAAAGTGCCAGTTTTGCTCCTCAAATGTGGAAACGGCAATCTCTTTTGGTGACTGTGACATATTTCCCTTGTATGTGCCAAGACAGTCTGCAGTCAGGGAACACGTGAGACCGGATAGTTCCATCTATGTTCCTATCAATGGCAAGAAGGAACAATTCAACCTGTCCTCTGTCATTTGCCACAGAAGCAATCACTTTTACACCTACGTTGCCAAAGATGGTGTCGTTCTGAAAGCAAACGACAGTCGGATCTCTGTAGCAGATGAGACCTGTCTGGCTGACATTAGCTTACATGGAATCATCTTCCTCTATGAAAAATGCAAAGACACAACTGCTGTCAATCACATGGACGTGTCTGCTAAAAATGAGGAAAATGTAGCTCAGCAAAACACCATGAGGCCACAAGAAGAGATATCCAGCTGCAAGTCTGAACACAAGGTAGATTATGTGGAATTGTTCAGAAGGAAAACAGCGAGGAATAAAGGGAAAAAGAAAATCCTGGGACAATTAAAAACTGCAGGAGGAGGTTCAGAACCAAAAAGACGAACCAATTCTAAAAAAGCCTGAAGTGGGAACGGTGTGTCGGACCTGAAGAAAATAAGGTCAATAGGGACAAAAGACTTTGACATGATCAACGTCATGCTTTTCCAACGTTTCTGTGGATATTCTGGATAAAGGTTTTAGTCCTTTTTCCACAAACGTTATGATTGACAGACATTACTGAACACACACAAGGAATTTAAGGGCAAAAAGAAAAAAAAAGTCTTTAAATGGATGTCATGTATCTATTTTTACCGTCTTTATTAGGTGTTTAAAGTTTTCATGTGGGGATGTTTTCTACCAGGGCTTGCTGGTTTGGTCTGGGGTTGTTGCTGCAGTACTCGCCCTTGCTGGGGGGGCTGGGAGCCGACGTCGCAGCCTCACAGCTGTGGTGTGGACCCTGTTGCTGTCCGCTGTGGGTGGGCGCCGTGGTGTTGATCTGTGGCTGACCTGCTCCTGGTATGAGATCCCCAAGCCTTCAATTCTTATAGTTATTTATTATTTATTTATTATTTTTAGTTAGTTATTTATAGTTATTTTTTATGCATGTGTGTATGGGGGGGGGGCAAAGGGGTTGGTTGGTTTTCTTTTCTTTTTGTATTTTGTTGTTTTTGATTGTAAAGCTATTTGACACATAAAAAGAAGTTTTGTACATATCCCCACACACACACACAACTTTTTTAAGGGTTTTCTCCGGGATGCTCCGGTTTCCCCCATACAAAAAAAACTTTCAATGCACAGTAGAATTCAGATTGACTGATGTGTGGAGGACTTTAAATCCCCATCAGAAAGATTCTAAACATTACTCTGCAAATCACAAAGAAGATTCATGAATAGACGATTCTTTTTATTTCTAAATCCGATAGTAGTAGAGTTGAAAAATGGCAAATTGAGTGTGCAGATGTGTCTGACCCTCATAATCTACATTTAAATAAATATTTCAATTAGAAAGAAACAAACCACATGGAGATTAAATGTTGGGATTTTGAATAATGAAGCAATTAGAACAGACATAAAAACTGATATAAAACAATATTTGGAGGAAAATGATGATGGAGCGGTAGACCCTACAGTAAACTAACAGCAAAAACAACATGGTTAAGGAAAAAAGAAATAAAAAGTATGAAGAATTCCTCTATAAAATGAAAAGAACTTGAACAACAGTTCATAAAAAGAATTTCAACAGAAATATATCAACAAATACAATACACTAAAAATAAAATCAATCAGAATATGATTAAGATAAATAAAGTTTGGCCTAGACTACCAAAGGGGTTTATTCAGACATACATCTGGTTTGTCAGAAGATTAATAACCTCTGTTGTTAAAGTAAAATATGTCCAACACAAGAGGCCTTCAGGTCTCATCTGTTTGCTCAGCTGTTGGACAGTACAAGTTAGAAAGAAAAAAAAACAAAGCAACAAAAAAAATACAACAACAACACACTTACACGTTTGAAGAAATAGAAGAAAAAGCTGATATATTCTAAACAAAGTTATCAGTTATTATCAGAAACATTTAAAAATGTATCTGGATATAAAATAAATATTCTCAAATTTTGAAATTCAACTATTGCCCCTCTGAATTTATTAGAAAAACAATTTTAAATTCAACTGGAAGATGAAAAATATAAAATGTCAAGTGTGGAAATAATATTAGACTTTGAAAGCAACCAATAAAAATTATTTAGAAAAAAATGTAAAAATGGGTAGCATATGATGGGCAATTTAAACCAGCAGAATATGAACCTACCTATCAACATTGGACTCCAAAAGGAATAACAGCATGGTGCTTGTTAGAATAGAAGGACAGAAAGCTGGAGAGTTTGGAGAACTTAGCTGAGCAATCCCCTTGAAAAATGGGATTATTTAGATATTAACAAATGAGAAACTATTATAAGACTGCAATACAGAGTAGTTCTTCTGGGGATGAGGCTGCGATCATTCAAACAATGATAAAGACATATAAAAACAGCAATACTAAATTGATTAGTACAATTTACAAATCTTTAACTGAGTATGACAAAAACACAACATTAAGATTAAACGATAAAGGAAAAAGAATTCAACATGAAGATAACTTGGCAGGATTGTATAGACATATGGAGACACCACCACTGGATCTCGAACATGAAGAGAGTTCACTTGGCAGAACCTTAAAAGATTTTTCATAACAAACTGAAGAACAACCAGTTCAAAACAAACAAATCAGAGCTGTTGGCGTGAATGTGGAGAAGTAAATGTAGACCATTCACATTTGTTTCAGGAGTATCTGAATGGAACAGGATTTTGGAAGATGGTGGGTGATGTAACATGTAAAGTGATGGGATATACAATTCCTTTGGTACCAGAACTGTTTGATTTCTACATCTTCTCGGGAAACTCAATCCACTAAAGTGACAAATACTTATTTAAAGTTCTGTCACTAGCCGCCAAAAAAACATTAACCAGGAACTGGGGCACTATGTCAATCCCACCAAAGGAGCAATGGACATCAACAATTAACCACGTCTATTCAACGGAAACAATATACAGACCGAGACTGCAAGAGGCACAAATACACCAAAAGTGGAAAAAATGGACACTGTACAACAAATAGACCCACAAAGCACCAAGAATCGACCTCTGTTTTGATTTTGGTTGTTTTTTGTTTTCATATGACAAAAATTAATAAAAATTAGGTTTAAAAAATTATTTGACTCTAATTAAATCAGTATTTAAAAGTATTTCAAAATACATAAAATAAAATAAAAATAAAAGCCATTGGAAACATGCCGTTTCCAAAACTTAATGCAACCACATGAAGGCACAATCCAGTGCTTTTGTGTGCCGGTCCCAAGTCCGGATAAATGCAGAGGGTCGTTTTAGAAAGGGCATCTGATGTTAAGCTAGATGTGTCAATTCCAGACAGGACAACAGCTGAAACAGCTGAAGTCCAGCCCCAGCCCATTAGCCTTGGGCTGCCTAACCCTGCGTCTCTGAGGGTCACATAGTCCCCCAAGACCAGGGATGTGGATGTTGTGTGGAAGAAACAACAGCATGAAAAACTGAAGCAGATTTCAAAATAAGGAAAAGACTTCTAAAAACGTATCATACTGTTGGACAGACACTGTCCTTCCTTCCAGGACAGGAAGAGTTCTTCCCCTTTGTGGCCTTAAAACGTCCTTCAGGCTTCCTCTCCTGGTGTCTGGCGAGGTAAACAACCCTCTGTTTGTGTCTGGCAGGAGTTCCCAGAGTGTGACTATTCTGTCCACCCTGCTGTTGGAGACCACTGACAGACTCCTGATCTCTACCAGGACTAGGGATGGGTACCGTGCCCCGGTATTGAACCAGCCCCGGGGCCGCATTCTTCAAGACCGCAGTATCGTTAAGATCTGACCTGAACGGTTCTGTTATCGGTAATGGAGAAGTTACTTTTTCTTTTTTTTTTTGTGTCCCACAAAATATAATGTTATCTGCCATATTTAACTCACCAAGTCAGTCAATTATCCGTTAATTAATGATGATATTAATTTCGGTATTCTCGTTGAAGAGGAGAGCTCTGTCTGTCTATTTGTGTGCACGGGGGGCGGGGCTGTTGTTCAGACAGCACGCGCCGCGCGCGCACACACACAAGACAAGGCAGCGCACACACAGTCAGTGGCGATCTTGTAGGGGACACGTGAGCGCCCTAGACTAAGAACTAACGTTTCTGCGTAAAAATTAAGTTTGCCTACCATGCTGTCACCTTGCTACTACGATGACCGTATGTTGCGCTGTTTGTGCAGAACAGGCTGGGGCAGCGGGAGGGGGGGTGGGGGGGGCGTTGCACGCGGAGCATACAACAAACAGGTAGAGAGGCGGGGCTTAGACTCACCGCTTATGATTCCAGACCCGCGACAAACTATCAGCTGCTTCTTAATACTTAATAATAATTAATGACTAATGATAGTTGTCATCCGTAAAATTAATATCATTTATTGGGTTTACTGGATTTAAAGAAAAATAAATGGAGTTGGCAAAATAAAAAGGAGTCTGCATCAAAGTGAATTTGTTTCCATCATTTAACTTAACTTAACTTTGGTGTTTGACAGACAGAAAAGTCTATTCAAGGTTGTGGAAAATGGACAAAAGATCAAATGAAACATCACACTCATAAATAATAAAAACAATTAGATTAAATAATTAAATAAATATCCTGTCTGGAACATTCTCATGTATAAAGTAAAATGTTTTGTTAAAAGAAACAATGTTGTTGCATAGTGAGGAAATAAAACACTTTATGTTCTTAATTTGTTATTTATTTATTTTTTTGTCCTCAAAAAGTATCGATAAGAGTACCGATAAGAGTACCGGATCGATAAGCAGTATCGATAAGAGTAGTAGTATCGTTAAAACCTTAACGATACCCATCCCTAACCAGGACCTTGACCAGCTTCAGGACATGCTTGTGCCAACTGGGTCACCTAACCGGGCTGCAGTTCCAGATGAAATGTCTGGCCCACAGATGGTGGGCTCATTATCCTCCTCTAGGAGAGCAGTGACAGCAGCAGCCTCGTCCAGGGTGTCATGGTTTACGCAGACATCCACAAGCCCGTCTGCTGGTACAGGTACTCCACCCAGATGAGCTTCCCTGCAGTGAAGAAAAGGAGTTCAGGTATTTTCTGTAGATTGATATGAAATCAAGTCTACACCTCTATTTTAAAAGGGTTCTTGTAAAGATTTGCATTCTTCATTGTTGTAAGGATTCTGGGGTTTGTTTTGGTTTTGGGGTTTTTTGGTCAAGTTTTGAGTTGCCCTCAGTCACATTGTTTCTCGGTCCATCATGATCCACAGCTGTCGTCATTTTAGCAAATTGCCTTCAGGCTATTTAAGTGTCTGTCTCTAATTTCCTCCTTGTTAGGTCATCTACTCTGCTCTGTTGTATCACCTTTTTTCTTACTCTGTGTGTTTTGTCATGTTTCAGTTTGGTTATTAAATCTATTAAATCTTTTATATTCTGTCACTATGCCTGGTCTCCTGCATTTTGGGTCCTCCACCCAAAGCTCCTGACAATATTTCCATTTTCCAGTATGATGGGGATTACAGCAAGAGCTGTAAACTACATTCACATGTTTACTTTAGTTAGAAATCCCCGACAAATGCAGATATGTTGAGTCTGTGTCTTGATTGTAGGTAACTCGGAACCGAATACTCTATAAAATGAAAAGAACTTGAAGAACAGTTCATAAAAAGAAATACAACAGAAATATATCAACTAATGCAAAACACAAAAAACAAATCAATCAGAATATGATTAAGAGGAAAAACGTTTGGCCTAAATTACAAAAGGGGTTTATTCAGACATACATCTGTTTTTTTCAGAAGATTCAAAACCTCTGTTGTAAAAGATAAGTAAGTCCAACACAAGAGGCCTTCAGCTCTCATCTGTTTGCTCAGCTAGAACTGAAATAGTGAAAATTAACATTTTGTTGGTAGAGCACCCAAAATGCAAAAATCTAATAAGAATTAAAGCCGCAAGCGGTGTTGTATGGCCCGCAGACGCAACCCGCCTTCCATGCCCAACTCTACAAACCACAGCCGCCTGCACCGCCCACCTTTGATCAAGACTAGTCAAAACGTGCAAATTCTAATGATCCTAAATTTGCTTGCTATGTTAATGTGGCTAAAAGTGCTAGCATAGCGATCAGCATCATCAACTGACTCAGAAAAACACATTGATTCATTGGTGAGAGCTATGTGTCATAAGTTGATAAAAATCCCACTTTTTTCAAAATGGCGGATTTTCTGTTGATTTTATCTCCATAGCAACCAGTTTATGTTTTGGTCGCCTCAAGATGATGAATAGATCGACGTCAGTTTCAGAAGAATCTGAAAAAGTCAACTTTTTGTTGTCTTTAGCAACAGTGGTTTTATGCAAACCACGCCCACATTCCTTATTTGTCCATATCCAGTGTTTTTCATTATGTTCAATTCAAGCATTGAATGTATACATTAAAATTTCACTGTATTCCAATGAAAAACATTGGAGTTATAACAGTGTGCCACTTTTGCTAGCTCGCCATGCGCATGTCATTCAAATTCTACAACTTCTAACTCCAACATTTGTTCCACAGTAGTTTGCCATTGATGCCTGAGAAGTTTCGGGACGATTGCTGAAAACTTGAAAAATTTGGTACTGGAACAACTTTTTCTTCTAAAGTGCTTTTCCCCCCCAATTTCAAGATGGCAGCCTTTTCCCGAAGTCAAAGGTCGATGAAACTCCAGAGGTGATTGTAGACTTACGCTAGGGTCATGTGAGTCAAATTCGTAAAAATCGCTGGAAAAAAAGTTCATTTTTCTATACTGTGTAAAAATGCGAAAATCGCAAATTTTGCCACAAAATGTCCGCCAAACCATACTTCGTGTGGCCTTTATGTAATGATTTCAAAACTTTGTTTTGTTTTAGTTATCTATGTTTCTTTAGCCGATTCTAAAAAAGAAAAGCTGAATTATTTGTTTTTTGCTGAGTTAGCACTTTTTTTGGGATTGTTTTTTGTTTACCCCGCCCAGATTTCTTTTTTCAATTTTGTCGTATGTGACATCGTTGCAAATTTAGATTCATAATCTAAAACTTCTAATTCTAACATTTTCTCCACAGTAGCCTGCCATTGATGCCCGAGAAGTTTCAAGAAGATCGATAAAAATCCCTAGGACGAGTTTTCGTTTGTATGTGTACTAAAGGTGCTTTTTTTTAATTCAAGATGGCTGCCCCTTCCCAAGGTCAAAGGTCAACGAAACTTCTTTGGTAGTCATAGAATCAAGCTGGTGGCATGTGTGTGCAATTTTTATTGAAAATGTAGAACACTCTACAGAAAAGATGGAAATTAAAAGAACTCATTCCTTTCCTCCTAATCCAAGATGAGATTTGAGGAGAAAGTCACTTTTAACTGTACCTGTTTTACATGAGTTCTAATTTTTATTTGTTTTTAATGTTGACATTTTTATTGTAAATGTAATTTATTGTTTCCCCCCTAGCCAGGACTCCCTCGAAAAAGAGATTCTTAATCTCAATGGGACAATTCCTGGGTAAATAAAGGTTAAATAAAAAAATAAAAAAATCGCTTAAACAAAAGTGTTGTTTTCCCATATTGTCAAAAAACACAAAAATAGCAATTGCTCTGATATAGCCACAAAATGGCCGCCAAGCTGTAGGTCATGTGGGCATCCCATAATGATTTCAAAACTTCTTTGGGATATCTCCAAAATGCGTGTTTTGGTTTCGTAGCTTTTGACCTGATTTTTTTGGCGTTTTGACGTGTTTTTATGACGTTTTGAACCTTTTTGAGTGTTTGACCCTCGTAGCAGTTACAATATGGTCTTTGCAGTCTGTGACTGCTGCGAGCCATAACTGATTTATTGAAGAATGGATTTATATGTTCTCTAAATTCCGTTTCTTTGTGGAAGTCCACCTTAAATGTTGTGTAGAAAACTGTTCTACCGTTAAAGGGCCAATTCTCTTAAACCAAATGAGTATCACTGTGACATTAAGATAGAACGATCAATGGTGTTGAATACCTTCTTTAAATTGATTAAAACTGTTTTTGTAGATTTCTTCTCATCAATGATTATTGAGATGTGTTCTGTTATTTTCATAATTTCCGGTGTTGTTAATCATTTGGCTGAAAACCAGATTGACTGTCATCGACTTATTTTATTTTCATTAAATCAATGTCATTTTTGAAAGAACAGCTGGTCTAAGACTTTCGAAAATTATCAAAGCAATAATTCTGGTCTGTAAATGTTAAAAAAATGTTTATCTCCTGTTTTGAAAAATGAAATGACTTCTCGAATTTTCATACATCAGGAAACGTATCTGTTTTAAAAGACAGATTGGCAACATAGCATCTATTGTCATTTTGGTAATTTTCATGTCAATAACTGTCGCTGTCTGTAGAAGTTTTGCTTTTTCACCACTGAGATTTTCTCCTTTTCTTCGTCCTCAGATAAAACATTGATTGTGTGACCTTTTTCTCCTCTTTCAAAACTTTATTTAAATTTCCCTGTTTTGTTAAACTATAACCAGTACATCCATATATTTAATTACTTTATTATCATTTACAAAATAATTGATTAAATCTCCTGATCTTGTCTTATTTCCCATTACATTTTTAAGAATATTCTCTGTAGTTTTTTATCTTCATTTCAATGAAATTTTATCATAATTTGCCCTTTTTAATTGTCTCAATGTGTTGTTGGTGAATTCATTTTTGATCAACTTGAATCTTTGTTCTTAATCCTCAGTTCACAATTTGAAAACATTTTCATGAAGTTTATTTTTGATCTTGCAAACATTTAATAAATCCTTTATTATCCAGGTTTTTTTTCATGAGGACTGTTTTATTCTGCATAGAACCTCTGAACCAGGCTTTTCTTATAGGACAGTGACATCGATAAGAAAGGAGGAAGCTATCCCGATTTTCATGGTTGATGCCTGCCTGTCCTAAACTGGAACAACAGAGTTCTGTTGTCGTGACTCAATGCATAGCCATGGCGCTCTTCACTGAGTATAGCAGCAAATAGGAAAAGGCCAAGCCAGTGATGTATATCGATGGGCAGTGGTCCCCAGCCTTTTTGAGCCCACAGACCGCTTTAATGTTAGACAATATTTTCATGGACCGGCCTGTACGAGGCTGATGTGTGCGTCTAAGTACTTTATTTCTGTATTTGCTTCCAGTTTCTCTTAACTTTTGAGGGTAAAGTTTATCTAAAGTTTATCTAAAGGTAAAGTTCATCCTCTGTAAAACATCTACAGCTGCTTTAAACTTTATGAATACAACAGATTTTATGTGGGAACCATTAAAATGTGACATTAGACAGTCGTTTATTGATTATACTGTATTATCATTATGATCTGTGGGATCAACTGTCACAATAAATCCATATTGGGAGTCAAGCTCATAGTCAAGCTCAGATAATACTTTTTCCACCATGAGAGGATGATAAGACCACATATGGATGTTGGAAAGATAAGCTTTTTAAATTTATCTAACTTAATTATTTGCTTCAGTGAAGATAAATAATTTTTTGTTAAGTCAGCTTTAAAATAACACATAGTTTTCAGACAGTTATTTTACTTTCATTCAAATTAATTCAATTAAGTAGGTGTAACTTTGGTGCTGCTGTTAGATCGACACCGCAAGGGATTGTGGGATACCATTCCCTTTGACTGTCTGGACGGATTTGGGTTTAAGTGTGGGTTTTTGACCAAATGTGTTTAGTTGTTTAGCTGTTTTACTGTGTTTTGCTGAGATATTTTGTCCTACTTTACTTAAGTCTCTGCACCATGAGTGAAAGGGAGGGAAAGGATTATGAGTTTATATATGAATATATATAAACAAATATATAAACGAATTTATGCATTCTGTGGATCTTTTCTGTGATTTTTTTCCGTTCTTTTTATTGTTATACATATGAGTATATCTGCCGGCTCAAACTTAGACATATGAGAGTTCAAGAAATTTAACTAAGATGGAACAAAGATTAATTGAATTGGAGTAATATGACATTTAGTTAAATAAATATGTAAATTTGAGTTGTATAAACAATTATTGAGTTTTATAGACAAAAGAAATTAAGTTGAATAAATTTAACTCAATTACTTGTTACCAATAGAAGTAATTAATTTAAGTTGGTAAAATTGGATACATTACATATATATGCGTCACAAGGAAAATGGAAATGAGATCAGAAACTCGTGCGTTTACTTTGTCTGTTCTTCTACTACAAGCAGAAACTCTCTTTTGCTGATGCAGCAATCAGCAAAAGACAAAGGCATTTATGCAGAGGAACAAGAACAATGTTCTGCAATGGCCATCTCAGTCCCCAGACCTGAATATTATTGAAAATCTGTGGTGAGATTTAAGCGGGCTGTCCATGCTCTAAAGCCATCACATCTGACTGAACTGCAGATGTTTTGCAAAGAGGAATGGTCCAAAATACCTTCAACCAGAATCCAGGCCCTTTTTGGAAGCCATAGGAAGCGATTAGTTTCGGTCATTTCTGCAAAAGGAGGATCTACTAAATTTTGATGGCATGTTTCTGTTGGGGTGCCCAGATTTAAGCACCTGCCTATTTTTGTAATTATTGCACAGTTTCTTGAAATCCAATCAACTTCATTTCACTTTTCAAATATCACTGTGTTCATCCGCTTTATGATATATTTAACTGAAATTGATGATCCGAACAACCAATGATTTATGAAGAAAAATCTTGAAAACTATCAGGGGTAACCAAACTTTCTCATACATTAGGAACAATGAAGTCAGCTATATATTTAGGGGCCAGACCACAGCGTATGGAGTCCTATACTGTTCATAATTATGAAATAAATAAGTCATTCTGAAAAACAGCAACATGAAATAAAAACAATGATCCTTTGGAAAATATTGATTTTGAAATCTGAGGTTCTTAAAGACAGAATTTTAATATTTAAAATGGTTAAAATCAATATTTTAACATGCTGTTTTAAAATAATGAACAGGTTTTTAAAGCAAAATGAAATATATTTAATAATATAATGGCTAATTTAAAATCAGTGTGCATGTTTTTCACCATTTCATGATTTTTTTATATATTTATGAGAGATTTATTGGTTGATTGTGTATTTGCATGAGGTCATATTTATTTATTTAATCATGAACAGTTTAGGACTCCATAACAGCGTGCCTTAAAAGCAATCATTAAAATCTCACAATCTATTCTAAAACAGACTGGGAGCCAGTGCAGGTATGCTAAAACTGGGGGGTATTCCAGAAAGCAGGTTATGCTAGCTCCCACGATAAGTTTGAGGCTAAGGAAGTTGATAACCTCAGCTTTCGGTTCCAGAAATGGAGGTATGTTTCAGGGTACGACAAGTTACCATGGCAACTCATGCTCTGAACATAACCAGGGGCCTGTTTCAGAAAGGAGGTTCAACCAACTCTGAGGTTAAACTTGAACTCTGAGTTGGTCAATTGAGAGATTAACAACTCTGAGTTTTCTGTTTCAGAGAAGCTGATCGGAGTTAGGTCAATCAACTCTGAGTGGACTGATTCGGAGGTGAGCGTGCGCACCGCGACTATAAGAAGCCATTATCAATGGAGCGCAGATATCACGAGTCATGGCAACCGTGAAAAAAAGAGGTCTGCGTATTTTTCGCCAGCTGAACTTGACGTGCTGCTGCAGACTTACAGTGAATATGAGCACATATTCCAGAAGAAAAGCAACACCGCTGTTTCTGCAAAACAGAGACAGTTAGCGTGGAAAACATAGCTGCTCAAGTTAATGCCTAAGTTTGCATTTAAATCATTGTTATAAAATATTGACTGTAATAACTTTTTAAATAGCGTAAGGTGTGAAATAAAAAATGGCGATATTTAGGTGTACTTTTGAAGTGTTATTCCTGGTGTAAATGCATGAAATGCTGCATAGAGTACAGAACCAATCTGGGGGGAAAATGCATTTTATATTGATAATGTTTAGAGGACTTTTTTGTTAACCTTCCCCTCTTGCAACGTTGGTCAGTTTAATATTAATACATGCAATTGTGTTTTTAAAAGTGAACTTTTGTCTACTGTTGAACCTTTCGCTGCGCGAAGACTTCTCCTTTCTTTTCTCTCGTCTTTCCGACCGTGGTCAGAAGCGCAGGGGAGATTTCCTTCAGGACCGAAGGGAATTCTCCTTCGGGGTTCACTTCCCGTTGGAAACCCTCAACCTCCAGAGCGGATTAAGAACGACTCCAAAAACAGTTTTTTGGGAATGACACCTTCTCTTTATTTAACTAAGTGCTCCGTCCTCCAAACACACAATATATTCCACGCACACACCTCCGCTCCGTGCTCACCCCCCCCCCCATCTGCACCTGCACTCGCCCCTCCCCTTCTCTCTCGTGGCTCGCACCCCGCTCAGCACACACACACTGCAACACTACCCTTGTATTGATCAAGTGGTATAGGTTTATATGGGATTAAGAACGTAAGCAGTGCTAGAAAATTGTGTTTCCAAAAAGTAATTGTTACATTAATCTAATTCAATGTCCCTGATTTCATTTTCATGTAGATGCAATCCTGCAGGAATTAAAAGAACATGGCAGCAGCTAAAAATGAAGTATAAAAACATAATTCAAGTAGGTCAAATTTGAGCATGTCATGGATGTAGGCTATGTTGACAATATTTGACATATGAAACATCTACATAGCAATACCTAATGTTTTTTTCATTGTATATATGTAATTGACTGCAACGAAAAACGGTAAAACTCAAACAAAAACGTATGGGGAAATGACAAAAAATCGTCTAGGTCTCAAAATCCTCCCACCACTCAAATGTAATTGTCTACGAATGAATGCAGCCTCCTCGTCTATTGGGTCCTCCAAAAAAGGACAAGCCATTCTTGTCACTTGTCTCTGTGTGACAGAAATGTGGGCAATGAAGGTTAAAGCGAAATATACCGCTTCGTCTTTAAAAAGGGGAGGGGACCGGCAGAAACTTTGAGTTTAGAGGATAAAACCTGCTCCCGACCAGGTTAGGTTCACAGCATAAGTAACCATGGACACTGACTCCGAGTATAAGTTACCTCTCTTTCAGAAACGGGTTTGACTTACTCTGCTTTCTCTGGTTTAACAAACCTCCCATTCTGAAACGGAAAACCCAGGGTTTCCCTGATTTCAGGGTTAACGCACTCAGAGTTTACACTTAACCTCCTTTCTGAAACAGGCCCCTGGTGTGTCTAACAAAGTTCAGCCTGCGTGTGAAAATGTATGGGGCCCCAGACTTGCCTGATCACAACCTCCCACCACGTACCTGAGGAAAACAGCTTAGTCAGCTGGTAGAGGAGCACCACATGACCAGCAGGCGGCCAGTCACAGCTGAGGAAGCTGCAGCCCCAGGTGAACATCATCAGGAAATCAACTGAAGTGACAAGCAACAAGATGAGAGCAAAGCAGAGGGCTGTGTTTGTAACAATCACCATCTCAAGACATTTTATATATACGAGAGGGGTTATCCTGTATAATCAGTGTATTTGCCAGAAACAAGATTTGACCACCAATTTTAAAATTTTCTCCTATTCAACTCAGTATCAGAATCAGAATCAGAAATACTTTATTGATCCCACACGTGGGAAATTTGTATGTCACCATAGCAACTGACAGCAGAGGGGAAAAAAAGACTTAAAATTAAATAAAAAAGCAAGAACAAGAAAATGTAGCATAAATGCAAACAACAAGGTATTATAATTTAAAAAAGCTATTTACAGAACAGTGCAGGTAAAAAAGATGTGCAAAGGAAATGTGCAAAATAGAAAAAAAACTAAATAAATAGATAATAAAAAATGTGCAAACCTATTTTTTTTATCAAGATCACCCCCAGATTTCTAGAGTTTGTAGAAACCTTCTTATACAAATGTTGAGCCCTACCATTTTCCTTCTTTTGTGTTTCAGTGTTTTCAGTATATTATTTCTTCTGTGATCTTGAATTTTAACTCATCAGAACATTTTTGTGGGCCATTTTCAACAGTTTCTTTGCCACAAGTCCCCAATTTTCTGTGGTGAAGGTCATTCAGAAGGGTCTTCTAAGTAATGCCTGGCCCCTTTTTCCAAAAGGACACAGTGAACAGCTGGTCAGCAGAAGTTTAAACCAGGATGAGCATCTAGGCTTTTGTGGCTTCGATAGTTTAATCTTTCCTACCTGAAGTCATCACTGCTTTCTGTGAAATAAGATGCCGTCAGCAAAATCATTTTTGTCTCCTTCACCTCTTGCCTGTCATGTTTCATGTTTTAACCCTTGTGCTATCTTAGATGACCCCACCCTTACATTGATGTGTTCTCCCTACCGTGACAAAGGTGGATAAAGGTGGAAAGATTTCATGTAATCCATGGACACCAGTGAAGATCACAAATCATTGAAGAAAAAAGGTTCAGAGCACTGTCTAGTGGGTCTAGATGACCCAATCCCAATTTTAAAGTGCCTAGGATAGCACAAGGGTTAAATAAATTAAACATCTTGCTAATATTGGTTAGATGAAGAATACTTGTTCAAAACTTGAAAGTCCACCTGTTTCTTGCCTCCATCTGTCCTAATTCTTTTTCTCTCATCTCGTCTTCCTCTCCATCCTCAAAGCTGTATGATATAAACTTTGTGTTAGGAAGATTCTAAAAGAATAAAGGGCCTAAACTATATGTAAAAATAAAAACTTTTTATTGTAAATTATATTTTTGTTGAATATTAATTTTTGGTGGGATAGAAAAGATTTATTTATTGCTGTCAATCATCTCCAAATGTTCAGCAAAAATCCAAAGTGTCGCCCAGCCAAAGTGATATTAAAAGCAATAGGCTGTAAACTAAATAGTGTCTCACAAACAATAATTGATAAAAAAGTTAAAAATATAAAAAGAAACAAAAAGACCATTTAACCAAGTGCTTCAGTGCAAACACAGGGCCCTGTTCAAAAACAGTAGTTTAACCAGAGGCAGGCAAACACTCAAAGACACGCTACCTTTCAAAGAGAGGACCGGACCACAGTCATGACACAGTGCCTATCAAAGGAAGGACAGAGTGACACCCAGACGAGTTGTCTTCAGTTTTCAAAATATAGATTTTAATCAATGATAAGAATCTCAAACTGCGATAAAAAAATCATTTTGGTACATCTAGTTAAAGGATAAATGTTAATGTCTAAAGGAAGTTCTCTTGATATGTGGTGGTATACTATATGCATATCCGCGGTATTAATTTCCTATTCTTATTTATTCTTTACTCTTTTTGATTAGTATTTATTTATTTTTTGTTTTATTTTTCATATTAATTAATAAAATTAATATCCAATCTATTTTAATATATCTGTGTATATTTTAATTTATTCTGTTTGATGTCTTACACTCTGCCTGCTAGAAGTGATGTCATCATTAGTCAAGTCATCACCACTCATCATCTGACATAACACTCTAACACAATGATGTCATCAGTGAAGTAATTTCTGCTCATATTACCAACCGATTTTTTCCATATATATATCTTCCAAGTCAGGAAAAAGCACTACTAACGAGAGGCAAATGAAGCGTTCACCATTAGAAACCCAATTTTCGCACAGTGAATTTTTACGGGTTCTGTCTGAGTTATCAAAGCCAATAGAGGAAAGAGATTTATTAGGAGAAAAGGAAATGAATAACTCTAAAGTGTCCAGCCTTGAATCATCCTTGACTGCAGCTAAACCTACAACGAGTCCCCCTTCTCCTATAGATGACTTGTGTGAAAGAATGGCCCTTCTAAAAATAAGAGACCAGGTTAAAAATAAGGCACCAGGCAAGATCCAAGCTTCAGTGCTAACTGCTATATTACTAGCTTGAATTCACTTCTGCGGTTGACACCTCAGCAGTTAGACCTAGAATGAGTCCTCTTCTCTTATAGATGACTTGTGTGACAGCATTTCCTCTAAAAAATAAGGATCCAGCTAAAAATACAGTACTAGGCAAAATCCAAGCTTCAGTGCCAATCCGTTATATTAATACTAGCTTGACTTCACCTGTGGCTGATACCTCAGCAGCTAAACCTAGAATGGGTCCCCTCTTCTCTATAGACGATGGTGTGACAGAATGCCTTCTAAAAATAAGGACCAATGCTAAAATAAGGCATTTGTGGGTGAAATTCAAGCTTCCAGTTCAAATCAGTTCTTCTAATACTTTGACTTTTGGTGTTTACCTGTGGCTGATACTCAGCAGCCAGGAATGAGTCCCCCTTCTTATAGATGAGATTTTAGGTGGAAAGAATGGCCCTTCTAAAAATAACAGACCCAGTCAAAAATAAGGTACTAGGCAAAATCCAAGCTTCAGTGCCAATCCGTTATATTAATACTAACTTGAATTCACCTGTGGCTGATACCTCAGCAGCTAGACCTAGAATTAGTCCCCTTTCTCCTAGATGATTTAGACAGAATGACTTCTTCTAAAAATAAGTGACCAGGGCAAAAATAGCACTAGGCAAAAAACAAGCATCAGTAAGTAAATTGACAGGTCTTGTTCAAAAACAGTTGTTTAACCAGAGGCAGGCAAACACTCAAAGACACGTGCTACCTTTTCTTAAAGAGAGAGTAATTCTGCCAACAAAGACACACAGTGCCTATCAAAGGAAGGACAAAGTGGGACAATTCAGAATGAGTTGTCCTTAGTTTCCCAAAGATAGATTCTAATCAATGACAGAATTTTCAACTGCTGCTCAGCGAAATTTAGCAAGGATCAATTACTTACCAAGCTTCCGAGGAATCAGTGAACCTGGTACACAAAAAGGCCAAAGAACAAGTGGAAAATAGTTGAGACGACGCTTACAGAGCAAATATTAGTGACCGTGACGAAGGGTCCTAAAACTGTCTTGATTCTGTATGATTCCTCAGTTGGTAGAACTAGTCTGAGTTCCCTTCATAGATGACGGGGAGAGAATGCCCTAAAAATAAGGGACCCGCTAAAAGAAGGCATCATTCAAATCCAAGCTTCAGTGCAAACACAGGGCCCTGTTCAAAAATAGGCCTAAGACAGCCTAAGGCAGTCACACACTCTTAGACGAGCTACCTTTCAAAGGAAGGACCACAATCAAAGATACATCAAACAAACAATCAATACATAAAATACATACAATCAAAGAACATTTTACCCACCATCACACATTAGTCTCCCTTCTTCAAACTGAAGCAGCTATTATCATAATTTAGTGCTGTTACAGTCATTGGATAAAAACATTTTTTCAGTGTTTTGGTACTTCTAGTTAAAGACAATATTCATGTCTAAAGGAAGTTCTCTGGATATGTAGGACATATACTATATGCACATCCGCGGTATCAATTTCATTTTATTTTTTCTTTTACTTTTTATTGTTTTTATTAATTTTGTTTATTTTTATATCAATTAATAAATTAATATCCAATCTATTTTCAATATATCTGTGTAAATGTTAATTTATTTTTGTTTGTTTGATGTCTTTATGACATCATGCTCAGTGATGTCATCATTAGTCATATCATCACCACTCATCATCTGGACAAGTACTTAACACTATGGATGTCATCAGTGATGTACCTTGCCTATATTACCAAATCCCATTTTTCCAAGTATATCTTCTTCCGAAGTCAGGAAAAGCACTACTAACATAGAGGCAAAATGAAGCGTTCACCATTAGAAACCCAATTTTCGCACAGTGAATTTTTACGGCTTCTGTCTGAGTTATCAAAGCCAATAGAGAAAAGAGATTTATTAAGAGAAAAAGAAATGAATAACTCTAAAGTGTCCAGCCTTGATACATCTTTGACTACAGCTAGACCTAGAATGAGTCCCCCTTCTCTTATAGATGACTTGTGTGAAAGAATGGCCCTCTTAAAACAACTGACATAAAATAAGTCACTAGAAAATCCAAGCTCAGTTCAAATCAGTTCTTCTAAAACTGGCTGACCACCCCGCTGCTGATAATTTCAGCAGCTAGACCCAGAAATGGAATCCCCCTTCTCCTATAGATGATTTAGGTGACAGAACGGTTCTTCTAAAAATAAGAGACCAGGTTGGGTAACAAGTACTAGGCAGGAACTGGGGTTTCTCCAATGCAAACTGCTCCTTCCAAATCAAACTGGCTTGAATTCACCTGTGGCTATCACCTGAAGAAGCGAACTAGAATGAGTCCCCTTCTTATAGATGACGGTAGTGGACAGCATTGCCCTTCTAAAAAAATAAAGTGATCCAGCTAAAAATAAGGTACTAGGCAAAAATCCAAGCGCCAGTGCCAATCCGGTTATATTAAAACTAGCTTGACTCACCTGAAGATACCTCAGCAGCTAAACCCCAGAATGGGTCCCCTCTCTCTCATAGACCCATTTGTGCCAATAGAACGACCCTCTTCTAAAAATAAGTGACCTTGTTAAAAACAAAGGCAAGGCAAAATCTAAGCTTCGAAAATAACTCAAGCAGGTTAATACTCTCTCAGCTTTTGAATTCACCTGTGGCTGATACCTCAGCAGCTAGACCTAGAATTAGTCCCCTTTCTCTCCTAGATGATTTGTGTGACAGAATGACCCCTCTAAAAATAAGTGACCAGGTTAAAAATAAAGTACTAGGCAAAAAACAAGCATCAGTGCAAACACAGGGCACTGTTCAAAAACAGTTGTTTAACCAGAGTGTGCAAGTAAACACCAAAGACACGCCACTTTTCAAAGAGAGACCACAATCAAAGACACAGTGCCTATCAAAGGAAGGGACAAAGGGACACCCAGAATGAGTTGTCCCGCTTTCCCAAACATAGATTTAATCAATGACAAGAATTTAACCTGGTTCAGCGTAGAAATTTAGCAAGGATCAATTACTTCTGCTCAAGCTTCTCGAGGAATCAGTGAACTCGCTGCGGTAAAAAAAAAAAAGAAGAAAGAAATAAGTGAAATGCTTGAGACGACGCTATTAAGAGCAAAACATTAGTGACCGTGATCAGTTGTCCTCTAAAACTGTCTTGATTTCCTGTATGATTCCTCAGTTGGTAGAACTAGTCTGAGTTCCCCTTCTCTCATAGATGATTTATGTGATAGAATGGCCCTTCTAAAAATAAGGGACCCGCTTAAAAAGAAGGTATCATTCAAAATCCAAGCTTCAGTGCAAACACAGGGCCCTGTTCAAAAATAGGCCTAAGACAGCCTAAGGCAGTCACACACTCTAGGATCTTGGCTTACCAAAGGAAGGACCACAATCAAAGATACATCAAAGCACGCGAATGACCAGATTGAAAGACAGGCCCCAAGTAAAAGACATTGGCATATCCAAATAAAATACATGGAAAAACACAGGCCTATCCAAAAACAAGCTCGCCCAAAGACATGACCCACAAATACATAACCCTGCTCAGAAGTTGTTACTATATAAAGTCCCTACATAAAATAGAGGACTTGATAGTTGAAATGCAGTTTAACATACATGTTATTGTTATTAATGCATGCACGCATATACATACATACATACATACATACATACATACATACATACATATACATACATACATACATACATACATACATACATACATACATACATACATACATACATATATATATACATACATACATACATACATACATACATACATACATATATACATACATACATACATACATACATACATACATACATACATACATACATAAAATCAAAGGCATGCCTCTGATCAAATGTATTTTCCAGTTCTAAGTAGTCTCCACAAAGGACAGGCCCAGATGCATTAATCACATGCAACACCAAATGTAGGTGTGGGTCTTATCTTTTTTATCAATTTATTTTTATTTTATTTTTAAGTGGAAAGCTACAGTGATCTAAGCCTCTTCCTGGTCCCTTTTCAAACATATTTTTTTTGTTTATTTTTATTATTATTATTGTTGTTCATAGTTTTAATAATGTAGGTTTTATTACTAATGTTCCATGTTGACAACTGTATGCCTGTATGTAGGTTATTGTACATGCCAATACATGTGTCCATTTCCATTCTTTTTTATTCTTTTACTTTTTGATTGTATTTATTTGTTTAATTTTGTCTTGTTTTCATATCAATTGATTTTCAATAATCAATATCCAATCAATGTACAGTTAATACTATTTTTATCATCATTATACTATTGTTGCTGTTTCACTTTTTCATATTAAGTTGGTTTTATTTTTATTATAATAAACTATAATAATAACTTATTTATAGAGCACTTTTTCAAATCAAGATAACAAAGTGCTGTACAATTAAAATAAGACAAAAGCCAGGATTACAAAACAGTATACAGTACGACAAAATAAAACACAGCACACACACACAAAACAGTGACAGTGGTTAAAATCAATCAAATCACTAAAATCCATATCATAAGTTTAAGGAGTTAGGGCAGGCTTGGACTAACTGGAATTCAGACACAGTCTGCTATGAAAGGCATGTGTGAGAGTGCATTGCTAATAGTCCAAATGGGAAAAATAAAAGCAAGTGAATCACCATTTCAAGACATTATAGATAAAAGAGGGGTTATCCTGTATAATCTGTACATTTCAATTTAATATGTATTCTGTTAGTTGTATGTATTTACATTTATTTAATGCACTTAATCTTATTCTCAATTATATGTTTTTATAAACATCTTGTGTATTTATTTTTAGTATCTTCACATGATTTTAGCCCCAGTGTTTCTGTGGGATCTTTTTTTCCAATAGGACTTACTGGCTTGGTCGGTGGTTATCGCTCTTGCTGGGGTAGATGGATTTCAACTTTGCAGCTTCACGGCTGTGAAGCAACCCAGTTGCTGTCCTGGTCTGGGTGGGCACTGTGCCGGTGTTTTAATTCATTGAAAAATAAATCAAAGAGTGCACTAATAGCTTGCATGACTGAATGAATGAAATATTTCACACCAGTAGGTTTAAAGGCATAAGTATGCGTGTGTGAACACTGTCTGTTTGGTGTACATGTTGACATGTGACATTTTTATTAGCAGGTGTGTTGGATAACATGTGTGTGTGTGATGTGCCCGGCCTTTGAGATTTGTACTATATTTGAACCTAACTGCATAATAAAACATCCAGTAAAACTTGTTGTTTTATGGTGCTTCATGGTTTTTACCCTCCCTCCTATAATCAATTCTTTCAAATATGATGAAAATTAATAAAGTTTGTCCTCAATTACAAAAGAGGTTTATTTAGACATACCTCTGGTTTGTCAGAAGATTTATAACCCCTGTTGTTAAAGTAGTACTCCCAGCCTTTAATTAGAAACTGTTTTTATCATTTATGTAACATAGCAAAATTGCGATGCTTCTATTCAATCCTAGTCTTAGAGATGGTTATCCAGTTTTATTTCTTCTTCTCGCTAGATTTATTGTAATTCTTTTACTTGTTTTAATAAATCTGTTCTAACCGCCTTCAGTTAGTTCAAACACTGCTGCAAGGCTTTTTACCAGATTCGACAAAAGTACATATTACCCCCATTTTATCCTCCTTGTACTGGCTCCCCCAATCAAGTGGTTTTATTGATTTTTGTAAAATTTAGTTTTAACTTACAGAGCGTTAAATGGGCAGACCCCAAAATACTTATCAGACTGTCGCTTTCCAGCCGTGTCTCCGATCTCAGACTGCAAATCTTTGTAAAGATTTTAAGACAAAGCATAAAACCAGAGGCATTCAGGTCGCTCCAGGAATAGCCCCCAGATTCTGGAATGCCCTCCTCTGTCCTTCGCTGGGTGGTGGCCGTATTGATCATTTATTCTTTAAAAGTCAAACTGAAGACACTTTATTCATAAAATGCTTTTAGCTGACTGGTTTTATTGTTACTTTAAAATCTTATATTATTTTTCAATGTTTTGCTTACATTATATTTAATTGATTGTTTTTCTGCTTTTACTGGGTTGTATATTGTTTATTATTATCTGCCGCTTGATTTTATCTGTGAAAGGCGCTATATAAATAAAACTTACTTACTTACTTACTAAAATATGTCCAACAAAAGAGGCCCTCAGTTGTCATCTGTCTGCCCAGCTGTTGGACAGGACACGTTAAAAAAAATTAATCAAAGAGATAACTGGCTCTGGTAGTTTTTGGTCATTGTCTTTTTATTCAAACTGCTTAGTAATTATAAATTTAAGTTACATTTTCCAATTAGTTATTTAATTCTTTGTTTTTCTTGTAGTTCCTGGGATGTTATGACTTTTCTATCAATAATTGCTCTAGTATTGCGCCTGCTTGCTAAGCTGGGGAAGTGAATCATTTTTTTGTTTATGAGATGTCCTGCTGTTCCAGACGTAAACATTTATATGGTTGAGTGACGAGTGTGACATTTTTTAGAAAATCTCACCAGGATTATAAGTGTTTATTTTACTACTTGAAAGAAGTCCTGTTTTTTTTATAATTAATTATTGATCGTAGATCTGACAGGTTGATCTTTCCACATAACCAGTTCCCCAGTCTAACCATGAGTTGGTTTCTGGATCATTTTTTCAACATTTTGAGAATTGTATTGTAATCTATTTGCAAGAAGGCACTTGTGGAAGTTAGGTAATTCTAAGACTCCACAGCTAAGAGATTTCGCAGCTAAAGTTTCTTAGGCTAATTTCAGAGGCTTATTGTCTCATACAGTTTGATATGGTTGAGTCTACGTTGTCGTATAGTGTAATTCGAACCTCACTTTAGTGGTAGATGTGTGGCTATCATAGAAGGAAGAGATTGTTAGCCTTTTCATTTTTACTAGGTTATCTTTGCCTATATGGAACAAAGGCACATTGTCCCAGCGGGTTAGATCGTCCTGTACGCTTTTCAGTAATAGGGTGTAGTTTAGCTACACCAGTTCTGATAGTTGGGGGGGGGGGGGGGGGACCTAGATATTTGATATTGCCTGATTTGACTGGTATCGAGAGACTTTGCTCTGCATTACTCT
The DNA here is from genome assembly GCA_037389245.1 of Oryzias sinensis. Classification (NCBI taxonomy): domain Eukaryota; kingdom Metazoa; phylum Chordata; class Actinopteri; order Beloniformes; family Adrianichthyidae; genus Oryzias; species Oryzias sinensis. The sequence continues at coordinate 10,649,631 of CM074494.1, read as the reverse complement.
TCAGTAAAAATCAAGTGGATTTATTCAAATTAACTGAGTAGTCTGAGATGAAGGAGAATTTATTAATAATTGTTTCACTTACAGAGCGTGATTCATTTAAAAAAAAGGAATGTGTCATCTGCATAGAGACTAATTTTATGATGGCTGTGTTTTGTTTTGATTCCTGTAATGCCCTCATGCTGTCTTATTGCTGCAGCTAGAGGCTCAATAAATACAGAAAAAAGAGAGGGGGACAGTGGGCAACTTGTCTGGTTCTTCTTCCAAGAAAAAACCTGTCAGAAGTCTGTTTGTTAGTGTCAGAAGTCAGGGCTCTGTCTATGGTCCCCAGAGTTCTAGCCACACTACATCTCCCAGCAACCCTAGCGCACACTTCCTGAATGCTGCACACCTGACTCTCATTCATTCAATCAACCACAGGATACTTGAGCACTGCAGTGAGCCTCACTCAATGTGATATATTGTTTGTGTTGCTCTGCTGCCATCAACGAGCAGTGTATTTGGATCAGATCTGTTTCCTGACCCTGTTTCTGACTCTGTTTGCCTGCCGCTTGCCCCCACTGTCACCTGGATCCTGACTACTAGGAATGGGAATAGAAGCCCAATGAAGCTTCCCTTGGTGATCATGTAATTGTGCTAGAAAAATGAACCACCCACTCAGGGCTTTGAAACCACATAGAACAGCGGCACCTGGTGGCGGACTGGACGTATGTCGACATGTTTCAACTAAGCTCCTTGTGACACTTCAATGTGGAAATGATAATGAAAAAAACGTAAAAATGTTAATGATGATTAGAAAAACACAACGTAAAACAACACCACATGTGATGTTTTGCTTGACACAACAAAGTACACATCACATGAAGAAAATAAACGCAAAGCAAAAAAAAAAAAACATTGTAAAACACTGGTTGTGAACCTAAGACCTATGTATACTAATCCTGTCAACTCCTTCATTGAGCTATCTCTTCTGACACAGAATCAACTCGCCATTATAGATTAATTGGAGTATTTTTTATACTCAATGTTCATGGTGTATTGTTTTATTAGGAGAAATCAAGATGAAACAATCCTGAGCCACAGTACATTTTTTACAATGAGCTTTGGTAAAGTGCAATGAACCGACACTGAGGGAAACAATAAAAGTGGTTGGGAAACGTTCGGGATTCATTTTGTATTTCTAAAGGATAGGGCGCCCAACTGTTCAAAACACAAGTGACTGTTAGGTCAAACTTGAGGAAGCTGATGCTTCAAGTGTTTTTATTTTAAAAGTAAATAAAAACAGGAAAAAAAACACAAAAAGAAGAAAAAAATCAAAAAAGAATCTAAAGTAAAAATGCATTAAGGTACATTCTGTTAAATTTGAGAGACAATCAATTTTAAGTAGTTAAAAAAATTAAAGAGAGGAAAAGGAAAGTTTAAGTCTGTAGTGGGCGCAGTGTTAATTAAGGTCCAGCTGTGCGCACCGGAAAATTTTTTCAAATGAATGTTGTCTGACCACAGCTTCACAGCAACTCAATAGTACGATGTTTTTCTTATAAACTGACAGCTTTGTTACAGTTAAATGATGTTGTTTGAGGGTGAAAGGTCATGAGGCTTCAAGAGATGGGTTCTTGAAACCGTGTACGCTGAAAAACATTTGAAGTGACATTTACTTGAAAAAAACTAGAAAATTTGTGTACACTCAGAAAGTGCTTGTAAATTTTACTCCACATATTTTTAAGTAAAATGTACTTACTATAACCACTTATTGTTTACTGAAAATACAAAAGTAAACATCACTCAAATTATTACCATTGCATCTAATTACAAAACTCAAGTAAATGTTGCTGACGTTTCTTTGTGTATCTTACTCAGTTTGACTTTGTTATAATCTATGTAATTATTAAGTAATATGATAAATAATATATTTAATAATAATTGAATGAAGTACATATTTTTACTATTCTATAAAATTACTGTTGGAATAATGTATATAGGTAGGATCAAACAGATTGCAGATAAGAACTAGTGAAAAATACACATAAAAAAAAGTCACAAAACTGACAACTGAGTCACAGATCTGTTTTACCACCATCAAACATTTGCACCTGCCAGTATAAAAAAAATATTAAATGGATTACTTACCGCATACTAGAATGAGTAGGAGTCAAATTTACGCCATCTGTATTTACTCTATCTGAAAGGCATACGTCATCCACATGACAAAACATTGCATCGTGCCTTTTTTAATTCTGGGTCAGTCACTGACTTGGATACCATGTTTTTGGTCTTTGAAGATGGAAGAACATTTTTCACTGGATGAGGCGAACTGAAATACTGCTAATACTTTTTTTTGCTCCTCTTGAGACAAGGTGTCTATGGGCAGTTTTCTGCATATCTTTGCTGTCTGGGATTGTTGTAGTTGCATGCTTTTTTACAAGTAAAATTCTTTTTACTCTTCCGACAACAAACTCATGCTGGACTTGCAGAAAATCTCCTGATCTTCTGTGTAGTTTTGAGCTCAGGATGACTGATTTGGTTGTACGAAACCAGTTCTCCACCAGTTCTCCACCAGTTCTCCAGCATTGCAATCTCCACTCTTGACGCTACTTTTCAGTATTATACCAGACCAAAGGAGAAAAGTGCCAGCATTATTCGAAATCACATCAAGGAGTGCAGTGCAAAAATAAGTATTATGAAGCCCACTGTGCTCTGTTAAATCTTCCTTCTCCACTTCTTGTAATGCTACCTAGACAAAATCTTCAATTGGAGCAAAGAATGGGGATGATTTTGAGATAGATTAAAATGACGTCTCAGCAGATCATGATGAAAATCATGACCCTGAAGTTCCCCAAGGAAGAGGTACAGAAGATCACATTCCAGAGGGTTCACCGGCTCGGAGGAAGAAGGTCCAACAACCAGCGTTCGAGCCCAGCTGCTAGACTGTCCCCCAGTGGTGAATCAGCTCTCTCCCAGCCACCCCAGCATTGGGACCAGGTCTCCTCAGTCCAGGGGCCCCATCCCCCGGAGCGCCAAATGACAGTCTTTAATCAAACTAGAGTTCATTCAGATTGAAATGGCATGTCATCAAGCTTCCATGAATTGTTAATGAGTAGCAATAATAGAATAAAGATGAATGTAAAAATTATTCTTAACAGGCCTTCATCCAATCAAAGCACGTCTCTGCATGATAAGGGAACTTAGGGCCACTTGGAGGGCACAACATGTGCGTGGTAAGAGGCAAGACTTTTTGCTAGGTTTGGCAGCAAAAAACAGCTCAATATCCCAAAGCTCACAGTTTTTCCATCTGAAAAATAATCCTATTTATTTATTATACTGTCATCATCAAAACTTTGAAACGGTAACCATACAGCACTGTGATAATGTCAACGATTGGTTTATGACACAGAATCACAGATGGTAAATACTTACCAATACAGATACTTCATCCATCTCATGTGAGGCTTTCTTTTTTGGCCCGCGATGTTCCATCTTTGTAGCCAGCCTAACACTTGGTAGATTTGTTGGCCACAGCGTTCCCTGCTTTGGAGTTAATGTAAGAAGTTGTCGTCGAGCCTCATGGCACCTTCAACTGAAAATAGGGAAGCTAAATTTTATGTCTCCAATTCCCCATTCATTATAAAAAAGATCACAGAGACTTTAAGTTGAAGATGTCTTGCCACTTATCCAAGAATATTTCTGGAATAAAACTGGTAAGAAAGCAGTTTTTTAAGCTCCAGAGAGGAGTTTTAAGAATTGACTGCATCAGAGAAATGGTCTGAGCGAGTGGAATGTCACCCTTTTACGTCCAGATCTATCAAAATGTTGCCAATTCTGTCGGTATTTTTCTGCGATACAGACGTCACCATGTAGAAACCCAGTACAGTGATTGGTCTGAGTAAGTCACAGTCAATGTATCTATGGTAACTAGTGTTGTCAGTAAGGATTCCGCTTGTTGGGAGTCCACACTCCTTCCACTTCCAGGCGAGTCTTTGTATGTTCAATGTTCTTTCCCCAAGCAAAGTAATTTGTCTCGACTGTACTCAATGTGAGCATTCGCAGAAATAACATATGACAAAAAGACGAAGAAAAGGACAAACACGAATAAAAATCCGCAAAAAGATGAAGAGTGCCAAGCCGCTGCGTGTGCACGCGCCGCCATCTTGAAGTCAAGAAATGATAATGCAAACTTGGTCAGCTATTAACCTTTACATAACTGGTTGAAGAAAATGATCAACAAATTTAAATTTCATCTAAATACATGCTTCATAGGTTAGTTGTTTGTCTAAATTGTCCCTAGTTGTAAATCTGTGTGCATGGCAGGGACTTCTGGCCCTGGGACAGACTGGCTCCCCATCTAGGATGTCTCCTGCCCTCGCCCATGAGTGGCCAGGATAGGCTCCGGTAGCCCTGTGAAAAAAATGCGTTTTAAAGACAAATGAATGAAAAACAAAAATTCAATTTTCTTCATTATATTTCAGTTATTTTTGTGGCGTTTCTGCTTCATCTGAGATCTTTACTTTCATTAACCCTTGTACTATCCTAGGCACTTTAACATTGGGAGTTGGGTCATCTAGACCCACTAGACAGTGTGCTGAACCTTTTATCTTCAATGATTTGTGATCTTCACTGGTGTCCAGGGATTACATGAAATCTTTCCACCTTTATCCACCTTTGTCATGGTAGGGAGAACACATCAATGTAAGGGTGGGGTCATCTAAGATAGCACAAGGGTTAAAAGATATTTTGACCATTTAAACAATATCATACAAACTGTTTAAATAAACTGCTTACAAGTAAAAACTAAACTTCATTATATGTTAATAAAGTGTCAGGCTAATTTAAAATGAAATCTCACTAGAAGATATATGGCTTTCTATTTTCAAATTAAAGAACTTTGTACTTTGTATCTGTCATGACATTTGACTGACAGTAAAACAAATAAATATTTATGAGATTATTAGTATATCCAAGTGTGGAGTCATCCCAGTGGTCCTATCGACTGTATTATTGTATGGTTGAAGCAAAGCGGACAACTGACTGTGCCACTCTAGCTGCTGCATCTCAGCCAAGGAGTTTAACAGTGTTATCAACGTCTGGTTGAACCTCTCACAAGCTCTAGATCTGCTGAAGAACAAAATTTTTGATCATTTTTTTTTAAAGTTAAATATCCACCTTCTCTTCAGTTCCCCTCTGCCTGATCCGCAGCTCCTCCTCTGCCGTGATGGGTGTAACCAGCAGGAAGAGAAGAGAGAAGCTGATTGGCTGAACTCAGTGAAACCACCTGATTGAAGTATCAGAGTAAAACTGGTTTGTGAGGAAGTGAAACTCTCACAGTTTTTGTGTCTGAGAGGAGAAATGGCGCAGAAAGGAGTCAATCTGGATCAAGAAACCTTCTGCTGTTCCATCTGTCTGGATCTGCTGAAGGATCCGGTGACTATTCCCTGTGGACA
>CM074494.1:10383841-10619311 GCA_037389245.1 Oryzias sinensis | reverse complement strand
AAAAACCTCCATCTCAGCTCCTGTTTCCTCCAGAGTAGGAGTGTACCTGGATCACAGAGCAGGTGTTCTGTCCTTCTACAGCGTCTCTGAAAGCATGACTCTCCTCCACAGAGTCCAGACCACATTCACTCAGACGCTCCATGCTGGACTGGGGATGGGTTTTGGAGCCACAGCAGAATTCTGTAAACTCAATAATTCTTGAAGTTGCTTTGGATCATTTTGAACTAAACGTTTTAACTGTTAATATTCTGTGGAGTAATGTTTGTAGTCAGAAATAAAGAGAGAAATGAAAAATCTCTAGAAAGTGGATTTGAGACATTTTGGAACATGAATCTAAAACTTTCTGAAGGAAAATCTGTTTTCTTGTCTTTTCTTTGAACTTTGGGATTTGACTGTTTGAATTCAAATTTCACACAAATGTTTTGTTCATGTTTTTGTGTTGTTGTCATGTGAACTCGTCATTCATCACCAAGTATGAATGAGGAGTGAATGAATAATGGACACACTGTAAGTTTGAGCGTCTGGAAAAGCAGATAAATCTAATCCATTAATTATTATTATTATAACTGAAGGAAGCTGCAACATAACAAGAGAAGAAACTGAAGGAGGATATTGTGTTTGTAGAAAGAAGAACATTTACAACTTTGTTTTCTTTCTTTTTGCTTCATTTGACAATTTTGGATTAAAGATTTGTGTTTTTATTTCTTTATTCTTCAGAGAAAAATTGTTTCTGATCATTTGACAATAAAAACATCCTGATTCTTTTGTCTTCATTCCAGAGTATGTGTGAAATCTGATGAAGAAAAGTGTGAATAATATGAGGGAAGAACTGAGGCAGTTTTCCTGGAACTCCAGAAATGACAGAGTTCATGTTTAGATCAGAAACATCTCTGTCAGTCAGTCTGTGTCCTTTGGACTTTCTGCAGTAAAACAGCTTCATTCCAGTCAAATGAGAAGTTTTCCTCCAGATTTGATCCAAAAGTTTTTCTACTTCAATGATTCAAAAGCTGAAAACACCAAAGGTCTGGTTTTTAGTGGAATCAGCTGCTCAGACAGAACACTGAACTGGACTGAAGCTGAAAGACAATCTTTACATTCTGATCATTCTGATCTTCTTTAGAAAGTCCTGTTTTCAGGCTGTGGGTCTTTAAATTCATGAGATTCCAGCAGCTGCAGAAATCAACAGAAAGCTACATTACTGACATCTACTGGAGAGGATCAGGAACCAGGATTCTAATCTCTCTTTTCTACTAAAACTGAGGAAATCTCGCTGCTTCTCTGATTGATTCCAGCATGAAAAGTTGATCAATCAGTTCAAAGTTCAGAATTAAAGTCAATCTTCTTCCATAAATGAACTGTCTGCTCTGTTTATGCGGTTATTTCCTTTTTAATTGTAAAGATATAACACTCCGATACAGCAGGTGGCGCTAATCGATCCAAACCTTGTGTTAAAAAGGCGTAAAGAAGAAACCTTCATGTTGGTCTAGTGTGGTTCATGCTCAGAAACTAGGAAATTATCAACGTTTTATCGATTTAAAGTTCCTTTTGAAGTTTCTAGTGGGCACAGTCGGTGAGTAAATGTCCAAATAAAGTCTTCAAGTATACGTACATATCACAGTTGTTGTTTTGGTGAAAATAAGTGATTATGTAACTACAGTTCGTTCCTCATGGCGACGCTTAGCTAGCTTAAGTCTATAAAAATTCAACTTTAGCCAAAGAAAAATCTATGATTAACCTCTGCTTGTGGTGATGTTTCTATGATTTTAATCCACATTTTTTTTCTTTGTGCTGAAAACAACCTGTTTTCTAACTAAATACAGTTTCACAAACCCATAACTATTAGTTTCTTTTGATGATTGACAACTGATGTTCATTTTGGTTTAATTTTGATGTTATTTCCCCTGGGAAACCGTTAAAGGTTAAAATGAAGGAAATCAAAATTTAAAAGCAATTTTAACATGACAGTGAAAGATATCCATTAGGTAAATTAACACGTTTTTCTGCATATTTAGTGTTTTAAAAATGTTCTTGTGGATTTTTAATCATAACAGAAGGGAAATTTAAGCTCAAATTTGCATTTCTGAGTATTTATTTAATCAAATCTTTGTGAATCATGATCAGATGAAAGAAATTATTTGGGAAAAGATTGTATTTGTGACGTAGAAGCTGCAGTTGGCGAGCCACAAGCTCTCTGCTCTGCTTCATTCTAATGGATCCACTTGTAGACGACTAGATCCGTGTCCGTCTCTGCTTTCCTCATCTGAGCTGACATCTGGATCTAAACTGTACGGCTGGATGGCTCCAATATGGCTCTCCATTTTTTTAATTACACCACTAATGTCTAGTTGGGGGAGAGAGGCTGTAAGCTAGCTGGAAAAGTGTAAACAGTTATGGGTGACAGGAAGGGGGGGGGCAATAACTTAGAGGTAAATTTCTATAGAACTACTGCCACTCTGTAGCAACTATGTCCTAGCAAACAACACGGGTTTCTTGACTTTTGACTAAAACGCCATAATCATAAGTAAAAGACCGCGGGAAAGGCTTTTCCAAAAGATGACTGCAGTGGGAAAATGTGTTTTTGTTATATTTATATGTCTTTGTGTTTTTTTTACAATTGTCCTGAACCTTTTTTCCTCATTTGCTTTTAACTCTGTATTCTACAGCTTTTGATCTATGCTTTTCCCTTTTATTGATTCAGACAGAAGACTTCTCTATTTATTGTGACCCGGCAGCAAACGGTTTTCTCCTTTTGGGTCTCCAGGTGTCCATGGCCTCCTACACCTGCATCAGCTGCCGAGTGACCTTTGCCGATGGCGAGGTCCAGCGGGCGCACTACAAAACCGACTGGCACCGGTACAACCTGAAGCGGAAAGTGGCCGACATGCCGCCTGTCACCGCCGAGAACTTCCAGGAGCGGGTCCTGCTGCAGAGGGCCGTCGCCGAGCAGCAGCTGAGCGAGTCCAGCGCCACAGAGGTCTGCGGCGTCTGCAACAAGAGGTTCTCCAGCGCAAACGCTCACCAGAACCACCTGCAGTCCCACAAGCACCAGCAGGCGGAGAAGCAGGCCCTGCTCGCCGCCCAGAGGAAGGTGGAGAAGATGAACGAGAAGAACCTGGAGAAGGGGCTCGGCGAGGAGAAGGTGGATCACGACACGAGGAACCAGGCGCTGCAGCAGGCCATCAAAGAGCAGCAGAGGCCCAGTCCTGCCAAGCAGACGGGGGGCCAGCCATCCCAAGGAGCCTCCAAGCGGAGAGCGGAGCGGTGTGAGCAGCCGCCCAGGAGCCTGTGGCTGGAGGAGCAGGTGAAGAGGAGAGACAGGGAGGAAGGAGCACCAGCTGAGGAGGGTAAGGAGGTGAAACTGGTCCCTTCTCCTCATAAATCGTAGTCCTTTAAAAGGTGGTGCTGATGTGACGTCTGCGCAGAGACACAAACCGCGACACGAAAGTGTAGAGTTCTATCCTGCTTGGAAAAATAGAAAAAAGTGCATTTACATGGAATCCTCATTGGAAGTTAAATGCACAATGTTGGGAGGGTCCGGATGCCTCCCAGACCCTCAGAACACCTCTTCCTCCTCGGGGAGGTGTTCCAGTCATGTCCCAGTGGGCGGAGACCCCGTCTGGGGAAGCCCCAGGACACGCGGGCGTCCGGCAGGGTGTCTGAATTCCCTCCCAATCCCTCCTATATAGTGCTGCACTATGGTAGTGCCCTGGATTTTGAAAGCAATTCAGACGCCTCGCTCACTACTTTATTTTATTTTTTTAAACGGCAAATATGACATCGACGATTTCACAAAGTCAAAATCTCACTGAAAAGAGCGTTTTGCGATGATCATTTATTGATCAGACACAGTGTTGTGAAGATAAAAACATGGATATTTTATTTTAAAAATTCAAACGCAATGCATCATGGTCTATATTCACAGATCTAGTGAGCATCGATGCATACTGGTTTTTCGCAGAGACTTCTGGGAAATTTCTAGGGCTTTTGGATTTGGGAATCATAGATTTGGACAGCACTACAAAATGGCGAACACACTATGTAGTAAGTAAGTAAGTAAGTTTTATTTATATAGCGCCTTTCACAGATAAAATTACAAAGTGCTCAACAATAAAAAACAAACAATACAGTAAAAGCAGAAAAAGCAATCAATTAAATATGATGTAAAGCAAAACTAAATTGAAAAAAATAAACGTAAAATAAAAATATAACAATAACAACAAAACCATAGGAATCCGGACACAGCGTAAGTCCCTCAGCTGGCCTGGGAAGGCCTTAGAAACTCCCCAAAAGAGGTGGAGGAAGTGGGCGGGGGGAGGGAAGTCTGAGCATCTTTGTCTGGACTGCTGCCGCTTAGACCTGATGGAAGACAATGGATGGATGGGATTATTGCGTTCCTCTGTGTGGTGCTAAAGGCTCTGTGTGAACTAAGTGCTACACACTTTTAAACGATCTGCCTTTAGAAGCTGGAGTCCCAACCATCAACATGTTGGCTTAGCTGAAACCCTAAAATGGTCATTCAAGTCTGACATGAACCGGTCCTTCCTGTTTTGGCTTCTCCTCCTCCAAAGAAGTCTAGAATCCTAAACAACAGAACCTGGAGGCTGGCGTTAAAGTTGTTGTTGTTTGACTGCAAATCTTCCAGAGGAGTGGGAGGACATGGAGGAGGAGGAGGAGGAGGAGGAGGAGGAAGACATGGACGAAGATGAAGAGGAAGTGGCGGATCAGAGGGAAGGTGACTCTGTGGGTCCGTCAGGCTCCGCCCCCCTGCCTGGCTCGCTCCCCGTCACCGACTGCCTGTTCTGCCCGCACCACTCCAAGTCGCTCCTGAAGAACGTGGCCCACATGACCAAAGTCCACGGCTTCTTCCTCCCGGACGTGGAGTTCCTGGTGGACCTCAGGGGCCTCATCCGGTACCTGGGTGAGTCCTCATCCGGTACCTGGGCTTCAGAGTTCTGACTCAGCTTCTGCTGAAGCTTCCTGCCGTTCTTCCACAGGAGAGAAGGTTGGCGCCGGGAACGTGTGTTTGTGGTGCAACGAGAAGGGCCGCTCCTTCTACTCCACGGAGGCCGTTCAGAGTCACATGACCGACAAAAGCCACTGCAAGCTCTTCACGGACGGAGACACCGCGCTGGAGTTCGCAGACTTCTACGACTTCAGGTGATCCGCTTTAACCGATGAGCCAAACGCCTTGGGAATGCTGGTGGAAGAAAAGGTTTTGAATGTTTGTGCAAACAGGAGCAGCTACCCTGACAGGAAGGAGGGAGAGGAGGAGGAGGAGGCGGACGAAGAGCTGCCTGATGACGGGAACCTGGAGTACGATGAGGACACGCTGGAGCTGACTCTCCCATCAGGTGATTCCATGGGGGAGTTCCAGAGATGGGTTTTGAACCGTCACTCCTCTGAGTCGGCTCTTTGTAAAACGACTGTTTGTCGTTGGAAGAGGTTGCTGCCATATTTGAAATCTCTAGACTCCCCTGATGTTTGGGGGCGGAGCTGCTGCTGCTTTGCTGTTTTACTCAGCAGCTCAGCAGCTAAGAATACGCTCACAAGTACCAAAATGCCACAGCGCGGCGGCCTAAACGCCAGTTTTTCAGCATTTTCACGTGCCGAGGTTTTTAGGAAAAGTTCACATTTAATTCAGTCGCAGGAAGACAGCAGCGCGATAATTGACTGATGGGAGGGTCCCTGAGGTCTCAAAATCATCTGATGATTGGGTGATTTCAGACTGCCACCCCCCTGCCCCCCTGCTGGCGTCCTGACCCTGTCTGACTGTTAGAAATCGTCCAGTAGCAGCGCAGGCATCGACGGGCTGTCGGCATAAGCCGGGGCCCCACCGATGACACGACAGGGCTAACACTCTGTTTCATTTGTCTGTGCAAACACACGAGCTCACGGAGGATCACTTGAGGATCACTGCGATCCTCAAGTGATCCTCAAATCCAAATTAATAAAGAGGTAAAAGATGCACATAAAAATCTCTTTTTGGTTTTCCAACCTTTTTTATTTCTCTGCTTTCTAGCATTTAGTAAATTTCAACTCCCTACATTTATTGCAGTTCAAAGAACTTTTTAAATTATTCATGTTCACATTGTTTTTAGACTGTCGACGTCAATCAGCATCTGCAGATCACATGATCCAGAAATCTGGGTCAAAGAGCGTTTCTGTAGATCTCACCCTGACGAGTTTTGAGGCGTTCCACGTGTGACGAGGATCTGTGCGCTTGCAGGTGCAAAGGTCGGCCACCGCTCCCTCGTGAGGTACTACAAGCAGCGCTTTGGGACGCAGCGAGCGCTGGTTCTGACCCACAACACCAAGGCAGTGGGCAGAGTCCTCCGGCAATACAAGGCGCTGGGCTGGGGAGGAGACGCAGGTGAGGCAGACACCTGTGAACGGGAGAAGCGAGCAGCTTTCTGTCCGTTAGCTTCAGGCTAACCTTCAATGGAAATCCCCATAGATGTGCTCTCAGGATTAGCACAGACTCGCTGCTGCAAAGACCGCTTGGACGGCGTTTACCACAGCGTCACTTTGTACTCAGTGTTCAAAGTTTCACCAAGATGGAAGTTAACATTGATGAGAGCAATAAATGAAGTCAGTCAGATGGATCTGGAATGCAGGATTTTGCCTAAAAATGGCATAATCATAAGTAAAAGACCACTGAGAGGACTTGGAGAAAAGATCAAAAGATTATCAGAGTGGAACTTAAAATGTAGATAACTAGCTGTAATAGAATTTAATCAAAATGGAAATATTTCTTGATTTGTGGCACACTTGATATTCATCTGTATTGCCTGAAAGTGACTCTCAAATGACTACAGCAACAAAACGGTTGTAGAAAAAAGATTGAAGCTGCAAAGTGGCAAAACTTCACCCTGAAAAGGGAGGAAGTTCTTCTTTCACTAGCTAACACCGTAGCTTTAGCGTCTGGGCTGACATTAGTTCGACTACCGTAACTCTCCAACCGTTTACGCTAATAACATCATTCCAGAGGATTCATAAGTGGAAAGAATCTGCTTTGCACAAAGTAGGGATGTCCAGATCACGTGGTTGATGACTCGATCGATACTGGAAGGCTTTCCCCTGATCAGAATGCCACATTTGATATATAATTATCATGATGACCAGTGCTTTATATCTGGATGAATACTCCACTGGAAGTCTGCATGTCATTAACGGGTCACGACATTTCACTGCCGTAAAGCGCCGCAGAACACAGCAGCAGTTCAAGCAGGAGGCTAACGAAGGCTGGGTCCAAATCAATGCCTCTTTAAATCATTTAAGCTGACAAGTGTCTCTGTTGGCTTGTCTTCAGGCAAACAACAACCTGCAAACGCATTTTAACAGAAAAACAATCGTGTTTTTCTCTATTAATGTAAAACAGACAGACTGTCGGCTGCACAGCAGCTGCTAACTGTGACAGAGACTCACTTCAGTAAATGAACTACTGTGGTCCCAAAACCCCAAATGTTGATGATGTCAAGAGGTTCAAAGAAAACAATCCCATCATCTTAAAAATAAATAAAAGATGTTAATAAAATCAACTCGTCATAAATACTTGGCATCATATTCATGCAACTACAGTCGTCAATAATTTTTAGTTTTAAGGAGGATATGAATGACATTTGGTTAGAAAAGCTGTTTTTCTCCGCTTCAGGATCCACTAGAATGACATTCATTGCGTAAACGGTTGAAGTAGTCAAAAGAATGTCAGCACTGGAGCTAAAACTCTGGGGTTAAAGGGTTAAGATTCTGGGATTTTTGTTTGTGACATCGTTAAAAAAATGAAAAACCAATCTCTGCTGGATTCTGTATCATTTTAGGCAGCGGCTCTGCTCTTCAGAGGCAAAGAGACATGCAGTTCGTCCAGAGGATGAAGTCCAGGTGGATGCTGAAGATGGGGATGAGCAACAACGCCAACATGCAGAAGCACTTCAGAGCCCAAGTCATGTTCTAAAAGGCGAGCCGAGCGGAACCAGCAGGACTCTGAACGGGCCTCCACGCTGAGGTTTGAGTCGACCGCTGATGGTCTCACGTGATCAGGACATGGCAAACGTGTGATCTACCACCAGCTCTAATGTCATCTGTGGTCAAAATTGGGCTCCATCAGATTTCTGAAGCCCACGGCTCCACTTCTGTTGCTCCCCAAAACCCATCAGAGCCGGAGTTCTTCAGAAACCGGGCTTCCTCCTTTCAACCCAGTTTTCGCTTTGATTTGTCTGCATGATTGCAAAACCTCACGCTGTACAAACTCCAGTTTGCTTCAATGAATAAAAAATGCAATAAAGGAAATAATTTAGGAAAAATCAGCTGAATATCTAAAGCAAGACACCTGCAGAGGAGAGGGCGGAGCCTGGAGGACAGCGGGGAGGTTTGTGGTCGTGGTTTCCTCAGCTCGCTACGAAGACGGTAACCTTCAAGTCCAGGTTCAGGTCTGCTGACGATCAGGGGGCTCAGGTCCGAGTCCCTGACTCTGATCTGTGTTCAGTTGGGTGTATTGATGAATCAACTTGATCTATGGATTGATTTATATTCCTATGACCAGATCCATCAGTCTGAGGGAAGCTGTGAATTGATCTAAATATTATAAAATCCTTTCTAAATGAAATGATCGATTGTATTGATTTTGGAAAATACCATTTGAATTGAGACATGATGGTTTATTTTACTCTAATGTAAAACTGACCAAGTGCATCACAGCAGACCTGCCAGCATGAGACGATCCGTCCATTAAAGTCCAGGGTGTGGAAACACAAAGTCATGTGACACGTGTGATAGAATCGTCTAATAATGTTCCCTTTGGATCATTGTGATGTGGAAAAACAACAGCGGGCTGAACTTCAGGAAACTAAAATGTGAATGGATACGACATGCATCCTTGTTTATTTGTTTGTTCACATATTTAATCTACTTTGATTCTGTTGCATGAAATCTAAGGAATCTGGAAAAGTTCACCTTCTCTGTTTGTGATTCAGGTATTTCTGAGTCACACTGGTTGAAGTTTTGGTTAAAGATGTCTTAAATTAATTTCCAGTCTGTGAATTGGCTCATTCTAAAGGAATCGGAATCATATCAGCTGACTTTGACTGTGAAAACTTTTATTTTTATTAAACTATTGCTCACATCCCACTGTAAAGCTTCTGTAAACGTTTTTCCATCGTCGTTCTTTGGCCTCTGTCCTTGGTGCTGCAGTGACGTGGACCTCTTTAGGTTTCTTCTTCTCCTCTGGTGAACGTCGGGCCTCAGTGAGTCTGGCTCTCAGAGGTGATGTCATTGAAGCTGATGGTCCTCGGGCAGGAAGCCGACCCACCGCTCCGCCACATTAGCGAGCTCAGTTACTCCCATTTGTTTGTGGTCCTCCACTTTATCTTTGGCAGCCTGTCCGCTTCCTGTTTGCAGGCCCAGAGTGTGTTTGCGGCGCGATGGTTTCAGAGGTTTAGGGCACGCCGCTGTAGGACGGCGTCAACAGGAAGAGCGGAGCAGGTGGGGCGGCGCAGACAGGCCGACGGCGAGGACACTAATTGATGAGGACGAGGGATGGCTGGGAGGCATTAGCGCCGTGGAGGTCAGGCAGGAGGCGGAGTGATGCTGGAGCCGGGTCGGTCCTGTTCTCACCAAGCCTTTAACCTACGGCCTTCGTGTCTTTGTCTCCGTTTCTGCTCGTCCTCAGTCCAAAGGAAATGGGGTCACTGCAGCACTTTGAGAGGAAAAAGAGCATCATGGTCCTCAGAATCCCAACTATTCCTTAGTAAATTCATTTTTGGATGTCATTCTGTCCTGCAAGGACCAGACGGTTTCTTCTATTTCACTGCACCTTTGAGTCCAAACTTCCCAAACATGCTCAAAAGCTCATCTAAATTTGCATGCGCTTAGTAACCAGGGAAAAGGAATTCTGGGTAAAGGAAACGACAAGAAAAAAGAGATGACAGCAGATAAAACTGACCAGAAAGGAATGGAGCCAAAATCTCTCATAAAGCTAAAAATATATATATATACAAACTCGAATAATAAAACCAAAACACAAGTGTCGGGATATCCAAAAGAAGATTAATATTATGGGATGGCCACGGAACCTAAACCTTGTGTGTCAAAAGAGTGAAATTTGACATTTTTCTACAAAACGGGAAACACAAAGTTAAGTCCACAACCATAACCGAATTTCCGTTGACCTTTGACCTCAGCTGCCATGTTGGAAAAAAAAACACCTTTAGGGGTTTTGATCCATCTCCTCCTGACTCCTTCAGCTTCATTTAGAAGCTACCTGGATAAAAGATTCTGGGTTCAGAAGTAGTAGACTTTGAACGGCGTTACCATGGAAAGCTGGAAAAAAGGCTTTTTGGGTAAGATAATTTAGACGTAGCAGTGGCGTTTCCCTGTTGCTCACACATTTTGTTCTGGAGTCTTGTGAAAATGTAACACATGAATCTTTGGCTCGAGCTGAATGAAATGAAATATGACATGAACATATTAGGAAAGTGGGCGTGGCTCGTTAATAACCTCAGTTACTAAGAAAATCCAAAAGTTTATTTTTGGAGGTTCTTCTACAAATTATATAGACTCGTATCCCCCCCCCCCCCCGACATGGTTGCTATGGAGCTAAAACCAACAGAAAAGCCACCATCTTGATCAAACTATTTGCATTTTTCCCCCATCAATTTGTCAGGTGCAACTCTGACAGGGGTGGCGTGGGAAGCTGGCGAGAAGGCGCATGCAGCAGCCACTCAGCCAGTGAGGCTGGATCACAGGGGAGCGTGATGGCGGGCAGCACGTGCAGGTCATGCAACGCTGCTCACGGGTTTAATTGCATGTTAACAAAAACTCCACGCTTCTGATGCTTCACCTGTCCCGTGAATACTTTTCACTCTTCGTGAACCTTTTTAGGTTTCTACTCTGTGTGTGTTTGGAGTGCAGAAGCATCCCAACTGGAACACACTGAAAGCCTGGAAAGAAAGGTGCTGCCATGGCAACCACATCCAGCTGCTGAAAGAATAAAGGTCTCCAGAGGGCTGAAATATTTGTTTTCTCTCATAAACAATAAAAAGCACGACTTTAAAAGTGGTTTATGTTCTTTCATGTTCTGTGAACGTGAATTTCATTTGTGCTTTAGTTTAATCCAAAAACATCTCAAGTTCAAAGATGTAAAGTTATTGAATGTTTTTAGGAAGTAGAGGTTTTCAAGCCAGAAAAGAGGCAAACCTGCAGCAGGAACAATGCTCTTCTTAAACCCAGTCACATGCTTTTAAAATCTTATGTTACCATGGTAACCATCGTAACGTGGACAAGCCATTTCTAAGGCAGAGACATAAAACTTTCTGCATTCAGACACAGGAATCAGAGGTTTTTTGTTGGAGATACAATCAAACTTTCCTCCTTATGATGCCGATTACAGAAGGATCAGTTATGGGCCCACTGTTAAAACAAAACTAACTTTGGAAAAAAATGTCTCCAAGATTTATATTTGAATTATCTTAATTTCATCTTACAACTGTTCCTCCGTTTTGCATTTGTCCAGGTGTGTTTTGACAAAAATGTGGCATTAAAATGATGAATGAATAAACATCCTCTAAGCCCCACTGTAATGAAAATCCATAATTTGGGGTTTTTATCATGTTTTTATGGCATTTTTGTCACGAGGGAGGGTGCATACAAAGAATCTGAGCATTTCTTTCCTCATCTTTGTTAATCAGAGCAGGGGAATGAAATGCTGCTCCGCCCCATTCTGATGCTTCCTCCTGTAGACGACTAGATCCATGTTTGTCTTTGTTTTCCTCATCTGAGCTGGATCTGGATCTAAACTGGACGGCTGGACAGCTCCAATCTTTCTCGCCCTTTGCATTGCACCTCTGGGTTTGTGAGATAGCAGGAGAGAGTGTAAACAGACGGATGGTGGAAAGCAGATTCCGCACTAGCAGTTCCGTCCACAACTCAGAGGCAAAGTGTGATAAAAAACTGCCGCTCTACGGAAACCATGTCATGGAAAATGACACAGGTTTTTGGATTTTGGCATAACCATAATCAAAAGACTGGGAATGCTTTGAAAACAGATCAAAAGATGATCAGAGAGAATCTTTGAAAGTCTAACATACCCAAATCCCACACTGACACAATGAAATGTTCCTAAAGAAAAATGAATTGCAAAAGCTGAGAAAGCTGTCTACATTTTTTAATTTTAAAGTAAAGGTGATTAAACTCAATTTTCTGTTAGAAATTGATGCATTTTGGTGAAAATAATTATTGAGTCTAATCAAACACAAACATTAAAAATACAAGTAAATAAAAGTTTGAATCAAAAAGGTCAATTAGAAAGTTCAAAAACATATTTTTGTCAGTTTGACCCTTGTGCTATCCTAGGCACTTTACCATTGGGAGTTGGGTCATCTAGACCCACTAGACAGTACTCTGATCCTTTTTTCTTCAATGATTTGTGATCTTCACTGGTGTCCATGGATTACATGAAATCTTTCCACCTTTATCCACCTTTGTCATGGTAGGGAGAACACATCAATGGTCATCTTGACCCCATAGGAGAGCACAAGGGTTACAACTGACTTTTTACAAATTTGTGAAGATAATATAAATATTTCATGAGTGTTTCTACAGTAAAAATGGGAGAATGTCCCACTATTTGCTTGACTAATTCATAAACTATTAAATCTTTTAGTTTGTGGTCTGTTCCATTGTTGAACTAATGGCTTGTAGGAATAAAAAGCCAATTCCTGGATGAGAAGCTTGTTTACAGCTTTATTCTTACAGGCATACAGGGACTCCTTCGTGTATCTCCATCGACTCCAGTTACAGTTTGTTGTGTGTAACATGAAGGACTGCAGACGTCCATGGGGGTCTTTAAAGTCTGTTTGGTGAATCAAAGCAGACTTTCAGAGGTCCGTCAGTCGGACGGCGCTCCCTTCCTCTCATCACGATCCTGTTCTCTCCGAGCCCTGGGGGATCCACTATTGATTGGCGCCTCGTAGGTAGCGATTGGACATGAGTGGATCATTTCCTTTGCTGCATTAGAGTCCATTACTCCAATTCCGCTCTCCGGAAACTTATGGACATCCTCTGAAACGGCAGCAAAAAGAGGAGATTCTTCTTGGAAACACATCCAGCAGAAGATCTTTGGGAGGAAGTTCATTATCACGTCCATCTGGAGAAGGATGACTGGACGCTATAAAACAGCAGAAAGGATGTGCTGATGCTGCTTCAAAAGGCTCTTTCTCAGTCCTTCTACCCTGATAAAGACATGTTAGAGGCCTGATCCTGATCAGGAAAGGAGCCCCAACTCCTTTTGCCTACCTTCAACCTGCAGGCAGGCTTCTACAGACCGTTAAAGTGTCTGTGCTAAAGTATCCAGACACAGAAACAAGGACACCTGAATTCAGATTTTCCCTCCGTTTCCGGCTGACCTTTCCACTCAGCCTTCACTGCTTCCTTTCCTAATAGGGTTTAGGAGCTGATAACCGCAGCTTTGATTAGCTCCCGCCTCCATGCCGTCCGGATGCTGTTAAAGCAGCTGTTTGACCTTAAAGTACCTGAGTAACTGTTTTATTTCTAGCATCAGAACGGAAATGAAGCTGCACTTTGAATCATAGAGTGATCTTTATGAAAGATGTTGCTCCATAGAAACCCCTCAGCGTTTTTATTTATTTATATCTTGAAGTGGCTAATATATGCGCTAAATGTAATCTTTCTCCATGGAAGTCAAATGTTAATCTACCTTAGCAACCAATTTGTTCATTATTCTCATTCTAAGAATAACCCATTTGGATGGGTTGAACTTTGGAAACACAAACCTTTTGTGCTTTTATGCAGAATAGAGGATTGGGAAAGTGTGGAGGGTGACGCTTCTAACCATAAAACTGGTATTTTTATGACGCCACTACAGAAAAAGATATGCAAGTAATGCTTTAGATTAAAGTGTGAGGCCTGGCGGGGCCCAAACAGAAGTTAAGGTGACTAAAATAAACGAATCCTAATCGCTTCCCTACCCCTACGGCTTCTCCCTATTCCTACAAGTATCCCTCCAAGCAGAGTCTTATGGAAAAAATAGTGACTTCAAATTAAGACATTACACCTGGGTGATGATGTCATCAGTGGTCGCCTGTCAAATACGTTAAAGCTTAGCTGCCAGCGCTACGAAAATATGTAACAACATGGGTTTTATAACTCTAAAAATCATAAAAAACTCACTCATTACTTCCATTTAAATGTAAACCTCTGTGCTCAGAGCACACCCACGCAAAGACACGTGTTTCTGCTCCGCGCTAAGCACATGGTGGGGCGGAGGTATCGTCAGCTCTAGGTCCTTAAGGGTCCCCCTTGGAAAAAACACTTTGGGACACCACTACAGCTTATGCCTCTTATTCCTTTCAGCCTTAAATTGAAGGGCGTAGGTGCATAAATGCAAGAATTGGAACCGTTCAAATGAGATCTTCAAGATCTAGTCCTGAAGCCGAGTTGTCATGAATTTTTTTGGCGACAGTGGCTCAGGCGGTTGAGCAGGTCATCCTATGATCAAAGGGTCGGCGGTTCGATCCCCGCTCCCACCAGCCAAATATTGTTGTGTCCTTGGGCAAGACACTTCACCCTCCTTGAGGAGTGAATGAATAATGGACACAATGTAAGTGCTTAGAGCATCTGGAAAAGCGCAGAAAAGTCCAATCCATTATTATTATCCATGTATAATAATTTGAACGTAGGGATGCTGGGAATTTGGGTATTGATCCAATACCAAGTACTTAAAGGGCTAGTATCAATACCAGTACTTTTTCCTTGAAACGTTTGATTGTAGAATGATTTCAGAATTTTAAATATTAATTACTAGTTAACAAAAATGTATTTTTGGACTCAATTTCTTTAAAACACCCTTGAATGTGGGTTGAAATACTTTATATTTGTTTTTGCCAGAATGTACTTAAGTGTTTTACATTACCAAAGTCTTTTTTGGGATCCTTTTTAGAAACCAGACACTATGGCAGCAATATTTATTATTTATCTGGTTTGTTGTCTTGAGGGGTTTGATGTAAACAGATGCTCCATTCAGACTGAATGAACTGCAGTCTCCACCCCTGACCGTGACAGCGCGTCTCCTTTAACCCAGCAGGTGAATCCTGGGGCTGCGGAGCAGGAGCCCGCCGCTCCTCTGCTCTGGCTGCTCTTCCACATTGATGGCTCTGCTCCTCCTCAGGGAAAAGCTCCTCGCAGCCTCCTGAGAGAGAACCCTGCGTGGGTCCGGGTTTCCCCTCTGCGCCCAGAGGAGCGGCAGCCGCGGGACTGCAGAGGATCCGCCCGGCGCGCACCGACGATGCGCGGCGGCTGCGCGGAGACGCTCCCCGGGACTCCGGAGCGCGCGAGGCGGTTGCGGATCCGGGAGCCTGAAGGCGGCGTGGACGCACCCCTGTCTGCACGCGTCAGGGAATTATGAGCGCGGCGGAGACGGAGGCGGGTGGAGGCTCGAGCCAGCGCCACACCCGGGAGGAAAGCGATGCGCTCGGCTCCCGAGGACGCCCGCACCCCGATGGCGGAGACGAGGAGGAGGAGGCCCGCGGCAGCGGGGACGCAGCTGCGGAGGCCAGCGGGGGTCCGTTCTCCGGCGAGGAAGGGGGCACGTCATGCAAAGCGCAGGGGATGCCCTCCAACAGCAGCAGCGACACCTGCATCCCCACCCCCAGCTGCCGGATCTGCTTCCAGGGCGCAGAGCAGGTGAGGTGCCGCCCTCTGACAGGTGACAGGTGCGCGTCATGGGTGTAAGGATATCAGCCCAACAAATCTAAAGGAATCATGTTCATTTAAGATAATGTTGTTGTTTTTTCTTAGACAGGGGCGTTTCAAACAAATTTTGGGGGTTTGGGCAAAACATAATGAAGCCCCCTCCCCGCCACCCTGACTCAATTTCTAAAATGACTCTAGAAATATTATAAATACATTATTTTACAAATAAAGAATGCAAGATGTAAAAATCTAATTTATTTATTTTTATTCCAAACTTACATTTCTTTAAGGAAAATACTGTTGGAGGTATAGTCGTTTATCTCTGGAGAACAAACCTTCTGCAACATTTATCCGCTCTTTTTTGAGTAACGTAAAACTAAGCTTACAAAATAATATCAGTTAATGTTTAAGATGTCTTACTTTTTAGAAAATATCAAATCAAATTTTATCTATAAAAAAGCGTTATTCATGCTATAGAATACTTTCCAGATGAAAACAAACAAAATATTGAAGCACTAAAATTTGACACAAGAAATATGAGGATGAAAACACAACTATAATCATAATTTCTGCTTGTTGTTAGACATTTGATTCAGATGAGACTCAACCCTTAGAAGGAAAATACGGCAACTATGACATTCTTTTTCATGATCTGTGGTTCTGACATTTGATTAGTAATCCAGTTTGCATTTGAATTTTTCTGTAAATGAACTTGGAGTAAAGTATTTGATAAGGTAGAAGCCAGGCTGGATTTATGCTTTTTAAACAGATAAAAACACAGAAAATAACTTTTTATCACAAAATAAGGATCCCTTGTACTTAATCCTCTAAAATCACAAAAGTACATTTTTTTAATTCTGCTTGTGAATGAATTCCCATCCGTCACTTTGGAGGGAATGTCAGAACAGAATCCACTTAGAGCGTGGCTCCCGAGCGAAGCGTCCGCCTGTCTGCAGGTCTTCCCAGAAGAACGCTTGCAGATGTGGACCAGCAGGGACAAATCAACACTCCATCCATCCATCTCTGAAATCTGACACTCTGCAGGCCCGTCGTGACAGCCGAACGGGGAGGGACGACTGATCCCAGCCGCAGCTTTAGAGAAAGAGGAGTCAGGGCGGAGGACGCATAAGTGAATATCCTGTTCTCCGAGCCTGTTAGCAAAGCTAATCGAATGACTCTGCCTCCGGGTCCAGACTGCCATCTGATTCAGGTCCAAAGCCGCAGGCTGGACAAAAGTGTGTTGGACATATTTTACTGTTACAACATGAGGTTAGGATTTTTCTGACACAGTGTGTATATTTCAATAAACCCCTTTTGTAACTCATACTTAACTTTATTGATATGAATCATATTTATAACAGTTTTTTGATGGACCTCCGGAAAAGAAAAGGAGGGAAGAAGAGAGAGGGGATGTTAGAGACGGGGGGTAGGAGGGTGGTTATAGAAGGGCGGGGGGTAAAATCATAAAGCAGCACAAAGCAACAAGTTGCTGGATGTTTATAATCATTACTGTCAGGTTTATGTGTATAACAGATCTATAAGGGGCGGGGCCTGACACGCTCAAATGTTATAAACATACCTGTTGGCTCCAATAATGTTCACATACAAGACATGTCAACATGTACACAATACAACTAATGTTCACACACGCATACTTATGCATTCAGACTAACATGTGTGAAACATTTCATTCAGTCACGCAAACTATTAGTTCAAAGGTGAGCAAACACCTGTGCTAAAGTGAGTGTTTATGTTCTTCTAAAATGGATGATGGAATGTAAAAAGAAGGAGGGAGTGTCCACTCATCCCCACACCAAGACCCCCGCCGCAACAGCAGCGGCAGCCAGAACCCCCCCCCCCCACACCCACAGGGTAGCAGATAGAGAAAAACCGCTCCCTGGGCGATCAGATCCACCACCCAGGCCAGGGCCAGCAGGACCGCATCAGGGGCCAGGGGCCACCTTTATCCACCTTTATCATGGTAGGGAGAGCAAGGCCTGTGTCTACTTTGCAAAGCCATTTTTTTTCAAACCTTTTTTTGTAAAGTTGCTGTTCTTGACCTCAACAATCATTTGTCCAGGCTCCAGAGTTTTCATGACTTATGCCTAGTAACATGTTTTTAGGTTTTGGAACCAGTCTTTGGGTTTGGTTCAGTCTAGCTTCAGAATAAATCGACGTGTTTATTCAGTTGAAAGCCTCCGAGGTCCTTTTTAAACCTACTCTATATCAACACGCGGCAGAGGGAAAAATTACTCTCTCTGACCACTGACCTCAACCTGCATTAGTATGCCGCCTACAGCTCAGCTGGCAGGTCGGAGCTGCAGGGAAGTCTGCTGTGGAGCGCTAGCAGGGAGGAAGGAGGCGGCGCCGTGATTAATGTTGCGTCTCTTCCTGCTGTTGTGAGCGATGGCGCTGGTGGACAAATCCTCGGTTCTCTTTGATGCATGACGTGCTGGAAGGGTTTGACCAAGAGGGAAGAACAAGAAACTTTTCCATGATTGGAAAGTTGTGAAGGGGTTTCAATAAAAAAGGATGTGATGTGAATCCAGGGTTCAACATTGATCCAGAAACAGAGTTTCTCTGTAATCCTGAGCTGACTGAGGGTAATCTATAGCTGCTGTAGCAGCAGATGAATCAAGACTTAAGAACAGCTCGGCATGTTGATTTTTCCCTGCTTTTTCTCTGGAAGCAGGAGGTGAAGACTGGAAGAAATTGAACCATCTGGAGACGCTTTGAGCTAAAGTGTTCATTTGCATCCGCTTTCTTGGCAGTTCTGAAACGTAAGGTTTGCTTGTAATCACTAAAATCACTAAAGTGATGCATCCTGGAGATTGTCATCACAGGCGTTTGTGTTTGAGGCGTGTGCCCAGATTGTGGTGCTTCTTTTTATAAAGCGCGCAATGCAGAGAAAAACATCAAACTGAGGTCAAAACATTTATAACTCCAGTCTAACTAAAAATCCTGAGCGGAGCAATGGAAGCTACACGCTTTAACGCGGTTCTTGTAGCATTTTTCTGATGATCGAGGATATATATTAAATACATTTAAGCTTAAAAGGCATTTTTTGACTGGGACTACTGCGTAACTTTCAGCCATGAGGGGACCTAGGTATGGGTCTCCCCCGTACCTGTCCCCAGCCTGGATAAAATACAGGGTTATGTCAGCAAGGGCATCCAGTATAAATAAAATAAAATAAAATAAAACAAAACTCTCTGCCAAACCTCACGTGTACATCAGTGTTTGCCTCATTCGCTTATGGCAAACGCTAAAGACATAGATGAACTCCTTAGACCTGCACTCAGGTCTAAGGCTCTGGGCCAATGTACTAGAGGCATACAGTGTGTTACAGGTTCCAGGTTCAGTTAACTTAAAATTGTTCAGCAGAGAAAAATAAGACAAGGCTTTAAGAGAAGAAACAACATCAATAAATAAATTAAATCCTTTTACCCTTTATTTCCTTTTTTTTTTTTTTTTTTTTTTTTCCAAATTACTGAGACATTTTTGTTTCGTGAATATACTAAGCTAAACAAAGAGTCAATATGTGTCTGGGCCTGTTGTTGGAGGTTAACTGAAGTGATAGTACTCCTGAAAAACACAACAAGGCCGGGCCGTTGGCTCTGGATAATTTCTTATTCATTCATTCATTCATTCATTCATTCATTCATTCATTCATTCATTCATTCATTCATTCATTCATTCATTCATTCATTCATTCATTCATTCAGTCATTCATTCATTCAGTCATTCATTCATTCATTCATTCATTTTTAACCCATTGACTCTTATTAAACCACTTCGCCCAAATTTAATCTAATTTATCTGCTTGAAAGCCAAATCATAAGTGATTTTCTTTTAACCTTCTTGTTCTATCGGCTTTAGATGACCCCACCCTTACTCTGACGTGTTCTCCCTACCATGAAAAAGGTGGATAAAGGTGGAAAGATTTCATGTAATCCATGGACACCAGTGAAGATCACAAATCATTGAAGAAAGGTTCAGAGCACTGTCTAGTGGGTCTTCTTAGATCAGTGTTTTTCAACCTTTCTGAGCCACGGCATACTTTAACCTTAAAATCCTGCGGCACACCAGGATCCAAAATTAAAAAAAAAAACGGAGAAACTCATAGTCTGTATTGATCTACAGCCCTCCACAATCTCACATGCATTTTTTAGATAATTGTTGCAGAAAAAGCTGAAACTGCAGCTGTTTTTTTTCTAAAAGATGCAATAAAAGTTAAGTTAGAAGATGTAAAAACAGTTTGATGTGTGTCTGGATTTCAAGATCGCTTAACATCAGATCTCCTGAGCGCTGTCACTCACAACCTTAAATGCATCATGGGAGATGTAGTTCATTAAACGGCCGCAGAGATCGCTTTTCGGAGCTTTATTGTTTTGTTCACTTGTTCCACGGTCTGATACCGGATTCTGTGGAGCTACACCGCTAAATACGAGCTTTAGCTGGTATTTTTGTTAGAACTGAGTGACTTTACTTAGCCAATCGGGACATGAAGTGAAGACTTTAACCACTTGATTGGCTCAGACTGATGACATGTGATTAAGCTCCCCAATTCATTCATTCATTCATTCATTCATTCATTCATTCATTCATTCATTCATTCATTCAGATACTTTCTTAGTACATTTTTAACCCCTTGACTCTTATTAACCACTTCGGCTCCAAATTTAATCTAATTTAGCATCTGTTTGAAAGCCAAATCATAAGTGATTTTCCTTAACCCTTGTGCTATCTTAGATGACCCCACCCTTACATTGACGTGTTCTCCCTACCATGACAAAGGTGGATAAAGGTGGAAAGATTTCATGTAATCCATGGACACAAGTGAAGATCACAAATCATTGAAGAAAAAAGATTCAGAGCACTGTCTAGTGGGTCTAGATGACCCAACTCTCAATGTTAAAGTGCCTAGGATAGAACAAGGGCTACTATATATTTTTTATTTGGGTGTCAAGGGGTTAATTAAATTTTTTTTGTCAATTTTTTTATTTTCATCTTTATTTTCTGTTACTTTATTTCCTTTTTTGGCTTTGTAATTTGTTTTACCCAAAATAAACATAACCTTTTTTTCCAATTAGCTTTAAGAAATTAGTTCTTGGGTTCTCTGGGTCTAACCTTCTTTTATCTTGGTAATATTTTACGTTGGAGTCTTTCTGACAGACGCGGGTCTCACCTGCTCTGTTTTCTGTAATTCCAAAGTGAATCGAATATATTTTCATTCTTATGGACTAAACCAACCGAAGCTCTAAAAGGTTTGTCTGCTGCTTTTGCATAAACCAAAATAATCTAGATTATTAGTAATCCTGAAACTATATCTAAGTAATGCAGGAATCATGCAGCACATTAGTAATGTAATGAAGGGATTACTTTCAGATTACATTACATTCAAACCTGCAGTGAATGTAATTTGAGATTTGATTTCTAATCTGAGGTGCTTTGTGTAGCCATGGGGGGGGTCCTTGCAGAGGTTATGTAAAGAATGTATAAAATGCATAAAATATGTGTTTTTGATGTTTAGATTTTGCCATAAGAAGTTTTGTTCATGCAGCATCTGTTCCAGACGAAAAACACAACACAGACTACAAAGGTGAAAGTTCATGCAGTCAGTACATCCGCAGAACCTCTGGCTTGGAAAAAGGAGACGTTTTAAGGAACAAACTTGAATAAAACCGCAGCAAATGAAATCTTTTAAAAAAATGTGAGCTTTTCTTCTCCAGTCAATCATCTCAGGTTGACACGTTGACGTCATCACACATGAGTAGGTCGGTGGACACAATGCAATTCACGGGGAAGACTGAAACCCAAAGCAGCAAACCTCCAGGGTCAGAGTTCAAAGCCCTTTTGGTTTGTGAAGCTACTGAAGCAGAGCGAGGATCCTCCACCCGAACCTTCTGGTCATCACAAACATCCATGTCTGAAGCTCCGTCTTTGTCTGTGGTGTTCAGGGCGACCTGATGAACCCGTGCCGCTGCGACGGCTCCGTCAGGTACACCCACCAGCAGTGCCTGCTGAAGTGGATCAGTGAGCGCGGCTGCTGGACCTGCGAGCTCTGCTGCTACCGCTTCCAGGTCATCGCCATCAACATGAAGAGGCCGTGGCAGGTGAAACGGCCAAATGCATCACTTCTTCTGCAGAATGAAATGAAAAACCACCTTTTCTGTAGATGCGTTTTAGGCTTATCTGAAGTGGGAGGAGCCTTTGGTGCAGAATGTAAAGAAAAGGATCCCTCTTTCCACAAGTCTGACATTCACAGTTTACTTCACAAGCAGATCCTAAATGAAACCCAAATCAGGGTTTCTCCTTTCTGTACCATCCCGTTATAAATCCTACCTGCACCACATTCCAGAACGTTCATAGAATTATTGGATAGAGTGGTTGCCAGATCGATTCGGAGCTATCTCTGCTTATGCTACGGTCACAAATACAACTGCCACCGTTCAATAGGGAGGCATCGGCAGAATCTTCAAGATTTCACGCCACCGCCTGACTTTAAAAAAAAAGTTTTTCTTAAAATTTGCTGAACAACTTGCATTTAGGTCACCGCGCAGTGGCATTATGGGAAATGTGACCCTAGTTATACTGACGATTTCTGATTCCAACGTGGAATATCACAAAATAATGGCGATTGAATTGACTTCATTTGGTTGGAACCGGAGGTAAGCCATTTTCTGTGGGTGACGTCACACGGTATATGGCACAGTCCATCTGTCATATACAGTCAATGGTCTGGGTCCATGTTTCTATGGCAACCACTCTCAACAATCACTAGTGAGCTTGTTGGAAGGCCACACTCCCACCATTGCAAAAAAGCGTACATCTGTCAATCAAATGTGCCGAACGTTTGACGTGAGACCACCTCTTTTACTGAGGAATCCGATTGGTCAGTTTATAACTTGAATAACTTGGATTAAAGAAAAGTTTTTCTTTTTTAAAGGATTATAAAGTAAAAAAAATTTTCATTAGCAAAGCAAGAATGGTTTTTCTGACCAACAGAATGACTGACTAATAGTTTTTATTTCTCTATAGAAGTCACTGGGATTTTGGCTTCTTAGAGCCAGGTGTACTTCCTGTTTGGAGCTGGAGGTCAATGCCCTAATCAGACTCCTCCCCGACTAGCGTTCACTTTTCCTCATGATCCGAGCCTAAGCGTAGATGTCCCTGCTTTACACAGACGGCTCTCTTTACACTGGGTTACCGTCCTCTGACTGCAGGTCCCACCGAACAGAGGCGTGGCTGTTCAGAGAGCTGTCCACATGAGGCGTTTTATTTTGAAAATCCAGAGCCCTGTACACTGATTATTGGCTTGACATTTTCTCTCCCTCAAAGATGTCCTATCTCTTTTCACCATGAAAAGGTTTCCACTCAACAAAGTTCTCTTCCAGCTGAAGTTAGTTTGGTTTTCCACAAACCTGCTAAATTTAAACTCATACATTTGGTTCTTTTCTCCACTTCTAAATATAGTGAGAAAGACTCGTCTCTTTTCATTTTTCAATTGTTTTTGTTGCCTCCTCTGTGTTGGAGCTGAGGTGTTTCCTGGTCTCCTCAGTGGCAGTCCATCACCATCACCCTGGTGGAGAAGGTGCAGATCATCGCCGTGCTCCTTGGCTCCCTCTTCCTGGTGGCCAGCATCTCCTGGCTCTTCTGGTCAGCGCTGAGCCCTCAGGCCATTTGGCAGCGCCGCGACGTCCTCTTCCAGATCTGCTACGCCATGTACGGCTTCATGGACCTGGTCTGCGTTGGTGAGCTCCTCAGCACTAGAATTAAAGCAAACTCTTAAGTTCGGAACCAATCCTCATGAAAGTAGAAGCCTCCCAACGTTGTTTTTCGGTTTAATAATTGGCTTTTTAAGGTTTTAACAGTTTTTAACTTTAAATTACAAAATATAAACACGTAAAGCAGCAAAACCAGCGGGTTTAGTCTTTTAAATACAGATTACAAAGTCCAGGTACATTTTTATAACGTTTTAAAGAGTTGCTTGTTCAATGTTTGGATTGTAACAGGTCTGATTGTCCATGAGGGGGCAGCAGTGTACAACGTCTTCTTGCGCTGGCGGGCTGTCAATCTTCATTGGGATGTTCAGAGTTATGACAAAGCCAAGGACATGGAGGAAATCAGCACTGGCACCCCATCTGTGGCCCCTAGGACGCTTTGGTTGCCTCTGGCCACTATGGGGCCCAGCAGCCACCTCCAAACCGCCCAGATCGGGCACCATCCATGGAACTGCCTCTGCTTGGCCCCGTTCTGCCCCCGACTGTTGCCCCGGAACGACCCGAGCCAGGACGCGGGCTCTGGAGAGGTCGTGATTCGTGTGACATCTGTGTAGAACTCCAACAGCTGCAGTTTGAATCTCTTTTTGACTTTTCTTGTTGCCAAATCTTTTTTTTTAAAGTAATTTGTTTTTCTTTTGTCTGGGGGCCGACCCTCAAACCCACCTTACTGCTTTTCAAACGCATAAAGGTTTGAGTTTGGGCTTCATCCACCCATCAGTCCGACGGCGAAGCGCTGCATCCAAAGCTGCGTGGAATTCAGACCAAATGCAACCAAGTTGATCACTTTTTGTTCGTCAAGTCTTGGATTTGAAATTGGATTCTTCTGTCTGGACTCTGAATGTGTTCATTGGTTTTTGCCGAGTCATGTTAACTGCAGATTGATGGTTCTACGTTAGCATGAAGCTTTTTTAAAGTTAACCTTTATTAACACCATTGATTGTGTACATAAACTGGACCGAGTGAGTGTGACGTCACCCATAAAAAAAATGTAATCAGTTAGGTTGCCACTTTTTGGGATACTTTTATCGAGGCATTTGATTGGTCAGTTCATAACTTGAAAAACTTCTAAAGAAAAAAACAGAAGGAAAAAAAAAGATTTTAAAGAACAAGTCTAAAAAAGTAGTAGCGCAAGAACGGTTATTCTGACAAATAAAATGACTGAATAACAGTCGATGAGATTTTGGCTTCTTGGAGCCGGCAGGTACTTCCTGTTTGGAACACGAGGGGGAGGGGTCACTCATTCCAGGTCTCATATGCAGTCAATGGTTGACCCACACTGTCTAGCGAGCTATCGTCAGCTATCAAGCTTTATTTTGGTTTAAGACGTATTTATGAAGGCTAAAGCAATAATCACAAGGTTACAAAAGCTGAAACGATAAACAGTCGGACCAAACTTTCAAAGTTATTTGATGCAGTCTCATAAATCTAGCCACTCATGTAAACTTAAACATGCGGTTTTCTGTATGTAATGCAGATTCATTCTTAACATTTAGGTGTTTAAGTATAATAAGCTACTTGAACTCTTTTTTTTATATCCTTATATAAGAAGGATTTGTATCATTTCTAAATGCCGACAAAAGCCTGACAGCTTGAACTATTTATTTTTCTTACATTTAAACTTTAGTTTAAGAATAAGTTGGATAAATGAATTGCTGCTTCTTGTAGTTGTTATTCCACGTCTAAAACATTTAAAGGCACCAGCCTTACCTTCAGCTAGTTAAAGTTCAACAGACTGTTTGCACAAATTTGGCTGCTGATCCGATCGAAAAATCAGAAAAAGGAAAAATACTTCCAAAGGAGTGACAGACATTTCTAAATGCACAAAGGAGAAGCTGCAGAAGTCGCTGCATCATTTCCAGTCATACTGTGTCTTTGTTTGAGCCTTCTCTTCCTGGTTTGTCTCATCAGCATCAGTTCCTGGGCCTGGAGGAACCACAGCTTTGGGATTCTTTTTTACAGTGTTCTGTGGAGCTTCCAGTTTACATCTGTGGGTTTGCAGGGTTTTGAACCGATTTTTGGACTTGGCCTCTTTTGGGTTTTTTAATTTTTTTTGGTGCCTTAAGAGGCTGAAGATGTCTCAATGCACGAAAATTACTTGAATGTGTCTTTGCTGTTTTCCTCTTTGTTTTGAATGTAACTCAACTGTAATGTATAAAGATTATTTATACAAATGGATCAAATTTGTATTTTTTTTTTCAGTCAGAAAAGAAACATCTTTTTATTTGGAGAATATTGCACAGTGCACCATGTGGAGCCTTTTTCAATCTTTTTAAAATGAACCCTGAAAGTTCAGATTAATGTCACAAATAAAAGATGATTCATTAATTTACTCAATTTTAATCAATTTATATATTTTATAGCTTCCTTTCAGAGGTTCCTGATCTAGAGTATTAGAATAAGGTTTCATTTCCCACTTTTATTTTGAAAGACTGTTTGGGTTTTTTCATTGTTCGAACTTTTTTGCTTTGTTTAGCGTTTAACCCTTGTGCTATCTTAGATGACCCACCCTTACATTGACGTGTTCTCCCTACCATGACAAAGGTGGATAAAGGTGGAAAGATTTCATGTAATCCATGGACACCAGTGAAGATCATTGAAGAAAAAAGGTTCAGTGCACTGTCTAGTGGGTCTAGATGACCCAACTCCCAACGTTAAAGTGCCTAGGATAGCACAAGGGTTATGCTTGTAGCTTGAATTTCTGGTATTGTTTGAAAATGATCTTCTCAGCTCTCTCACACTTTCTACAGTGAGGGTCTTATTTCATTTTTCACTTTATTAATATAAATGCATTTTTATTAGCCAATCTGGCTAATCATTTTTGTATCTTTTTAAGATAATTTGGCATAAATTATAATTTTACACTGTCCAACATTTAACCTGAGTGAGCTGCAGCTATTTCTTTACTAAAATTTAACTTATTTTGTTCTTTTTTGAAGTTTTGTATATATTCTGGTTCATATTCAGTCAATTTGAGCTTTGCTGGCTTTGTTTTAGCGCATGCTTTAGCATTTTTGCACATATTTTCATTTCCTGCAACCCTAATTGTTCTTTACAAATGTATCACATCATAACTGTGTTACTCAGCAATTTTTAGATCTTTTGAACATTTTCCGGCTAATTAAACATGTTTTTACTTAGTATTATCTTTATTAGAATTCTGCACTTTTTTGGGGGCTAATTTTGTTTTTTTGCACGTGATGTTCTGATTTCTAGTACTCAGCATAATTCCTTTATAAGTTTTTGAAACTTTATTCCACATAAACTTTTCAGTTATTTTTAAAGTTTCTTAGGGTATATAACTTTTTTTTTAATTAGCAAAGGTTAGCTACATGCTGCAACATTATTAGCTAAATTAGCATATACCATGCCAAACTCTTTGTTTATTTCTTTTTTTGGACAGCACATTTTATTTTAAGATTATTTTTGTATTTGTCAAACACACTTCACAGTCCAATTACATAACTTTATTGTTAAAATCATCAGATCAACACAAAATACAGCTAACACGAATGTAAAAGTTACCAAAACGTTGTCATGAAATAATCAATCAGAAGGCAAAGACTTCCAGTATGAAATGTACAGCCATTTGATTCTATATATGTCATTGCACATTATACCAATATAAGTACAGAATTTACAGGAAGGCACTGTGGAAGAACACCTGCACCTGCATCTTTGGATGGACCTGCCGCCTGCGGAGCTCCAGGGAAATGTTGCAGGAATGTTTCACCACAAACAGTCCGGCCGAACAAGTTATCCACGCTGAAACGTAACGATCAGACCAAATTCTACATTTTTCCTCTACGGCTTCATGTAATCCCAAAAAACAAGAAATTCCAGCTTCTGCAAAAGATCTGTTTTCTTCAAGAAAGTCAAGTTACATCAACAGAGAAGCAAAAACAAGTTCTTTTTCCTGATGTAACAGATTAGAGTTCCACAGCTTGAATAACTTGTACAGGAGGACGGGTTCTGCGGTGCGCTAATACATTAAAGGGAACATGGGAGCACTGTTTAGGTCACGTAACACACAACTGAGTTGCTTTGTCAATACAAGACCAGGCACTTGTGAAGCCCTGATCCTTTAGAGACGGTCTGTCATGTTTTTAAAAAGCTTCGGAGGAGTTTCAAGAAATTTTTTTAAACATCAGAGCAACCCGGAGGCGTTAGGTTCTTTTTTTTCTCATTTTTTTTATAAAATACAATCAGAACCTGAAAATGTGGCTTTCCTCCAAAAAAAAAGACACTTTTTAAAAGTGGAATTTGCCTGGAGAGCTTACTGTAAATATATATTTTGAGAGTTTTAGGCAGGATCTTTGATCCGTCATCCTGGGTACATTCTTTGCGGGAGGGGTTGATCAGTTTTTCAAAACAAAAGCTGGAGTTCATGGTTTCCTGATGAAGCTCCTTCGGCACCGATTCAAAGGCTGACTTCACCAGGCGCTGCAGTGGCTCTCGTGACTGCTGACAGACTGACAGTTACTGTAGCGCTTCTTCACAATCATGCTGATGTAGGCCTTCATGAGCTTGGCGATGTCCATGACCTGTAGGAGAAACCAAGACCGTTATGACGATGGCGTCAGAGGAAACGCGGCTGCTGGAAGGGAAGAGTCGTTGGCCACCAACCATTTGGGTTTCAAAGAGCAGCTCTCGACCCTCCACTGTGATCTTGTAGGCGTTGGGCAGCGGCGCTCCGAAGGAGAGGATCTGCTCGTACGGGAACACCTCCAGAGGCCACGGCTCGCCCCGCTTGTACACTGATATGGCCTCTCGACTCACACCCAGCCACAGCTCAGAGGGAAACGAGCCGTCCCCACACTGCCGGACAACAACAGGAAAAGGTCGTCGGAATCTGGGTTGTTTCCGATTCTGAAGCCACGCTTTTATTATTTTGCACTAAAGCTACAAATTTCTCCTGAAATCTACAGCGACCTCTACGATCTGCCTGTTATTTGTAAAAATTTGCTTTATTCAGGAAAATTACTTTTCAAGGTTCAAAGTGTTTAATATCATATCAACAGGGAATCTCATTCTAATTGTAGCTGTGATAATGTGAGGCATCCTTTTTGCATTTTCATTATTGACATTTCAGCTGTCTTAAGCTATTTTCACACTGAACGCGGCAGGGGTGTCCAGTTTCAATGTTAAGTCAACGTACAAACACGATCAGAGGTCTTGGGTCGCGTTGGGCGTGGCACGGCGTGTGGCGTGATGTTTTCAGAGTTCAAATGTTGGAACTTTGGCGAAGGCGAGACATCGCGTCAAACGGACTCAGTCATTGGGTGGAGTCCAAACCCAACATGGATGAGAACCTGATCGTTCTCATCCTTAGAAAACTACAAAATGTCCTCTAATTTGATTCTTCATCATATTTTATCCATCTAGGACTAATGTGGGACAGCAAGTGGTCAAACTGGGTCGCAGGGACACGGACGTACCGCTGAAAGCGCAGCTCCCGCAGTCTCTCAGCATCATACGTGTCTTCCATGCACGACACGTCTACAAATACAGACGGTAGCTCCTCCCACACGCGTCAGGAGTATCAAGTTCTTGAAAGTATTTTGAGACAAGCGTCGAGCAGTGAATTTTACACGCGCCAAAATAGAGGCAGCAGACACAAATTTGACTCGTGATTCACGTTTGGTGTGAGTGTAGCTTTAGACTTTCTTCAGCGTGTGCAGGATATTATTTCAACTTCCAGCCCTACATAACATTTATAAGTGTTTTTCAGTCACTACATACTCTTGTGTTGTGATACAAAAAAACACGCAGTGATCACAAAAATGAACCATTCGGAAATTGTCTTTTAGGTGAAGACAGTTCTGCATTTAAGTGAAGAAAAGTTAAAAAAGTGAAGGTAAATCCAGCTCACCTCAACGTTGAACAGTGTGGATCCGTATCCCTGCCACTCCTTCACCAGACCCATGTACTTGACCATGGCCTGCTCCTGGTTCATGCCCTGCAGTTTCTTCCACTTGTCCACCACGCTGGTCTTCACCGCCGCCGTCTCTTCTCTCATCCACGCCTCCAAGCTGTTCTCCTCCTCCAGCTTCTGCCGACTCAAGGAGCCGCTCCTGAAGCTCCGCCTCAGAGTTCCCTCCAGGAAGCTGGAGCGCTTTCTCTCGGACGTCCCCGACCGCTCAGCCACCGAACCGGTCCCCGAGGCGAAGGATTTGGCTGAGTTCTGAACCCGGGCCCGCAGGCGCGCCATGGGGAACACCTGCGACATCTCAGGGAAGCTGACCTGGGGGTTGTGGTCTCCCAGGAGGTACTGGAGCCTGAGGGCAGCCAGGAACTGAAGAGTCTCCTCTGGGGCCGGATACTGAGCACGGATGACCGCCTCATGAGCCTGAAGGAGGCAGAAAACGCTCAACAAAATGCACGCTCAACTTCAGAACCTTTGGTGTACATGGACAAGGCCAGCCCAGAGTTGATCCAACTTTTCTACCTGTTCGAACATGAAGGCGAACTCCACGCTGTCTTTGGGAACACTTTCTGTGTCTAAGAAGCAGTAGAGCTTGAAATAGAACTTCCAGCCGGTGTTGTTTTCCTCTGGGCTCGCAGACAGTCTGGAGACCGCAGAACGTTCAGGTTAACGTTCAGACGCTCGCCTCCGACTCCAGAACAAAGAGGCGGGGCCACTTACTTTTCGAACTTGGCGAGCACGTCGGCCACGACGGTTCGGCTCTCGATGGCTTTTTCCGTGGCGTCGTTGTGCTCGAAGAGAGCGAACATGTTCCTGCTGTTCTCCATGGCCAGACCTCGGATCAGCTTCTCCACCACCTCAAAGAGGAACAGCGATCACAAAACATCACTGCTACCGCACATCGGAACATTTTTACAACAAATTAAAACCCCCACATAGAGAAAAATGGTGTTTATCTGATGATGGAGGACAACTTTTAGCTCAAAAGTCCATTTCTGAGTATTTCTTTATTGAAATCGTTGTGGATCAGGAGCAGAGAAGGAGATGATGTTACGTAGAAACTATGTAACATCAGCTCTCCACTCCGCTCTGATGAATCCACTTCATTCAGACCAAATAATGCTGCAAGCTAGCAAGAGAGTGTGTGTAAACAGAGAGCTCTCAGAGGTGGGGAGGGGAAGTGGGGTTGGGCTGTTCCACACCTACAGTCCCACCCACAACTCAGATATAGATTTCTAATGAACTCCTGCCGCTCTGCACAAACTATGTCCTAAAACACCACACAAGTGTTCATAATGAATCATAATGTAAAAATCAAATATTGTTTAGATCTTGTTTTTGGTTTGTTTTTTTATATACCGTATTTATTTGGTTGTTAGATCTCAATTTTGGGGAGTTTTGCAGTAAAAAAAAGACTAAATTTATTACTCTGGATTGTGATTTACTTTGTTTCAGGTTCACTGGGGAATTATTGTGTAGTATAATGAAACCCAATCAACCATTGCCACAAAAAACGGTTTTAACCCCTTCATGCCTGAATTTATTTCCAGTGATATAACAAAAATATTCTTCCGTATTTTTCTGTTCAAGGTGATGCTAAACTAGGTAGACTGCTGGAATAAATAGTATGTTGCAAATTAGAAACATACGACATTAAGGGTTTAAGGATAAAGTAACAGAACAAATTGTAAAATAGAAATAAAAAGGTTCACACTAAGAAAGCTCAAATTTTTGAAAAGATTGTCTGCTTATTCTTCAAAGTCCTTTGTATTTACAGCACAAATCTATAAAATGAAAGAAGGCGGATGAGCAGCAGGAGTGCTTTTTTTTTAATTCTTTTTTTCGTATTTGTACGTCCTGGCAGTGATGTGACCTCTGGCTCTGTTGGAGTTGGTGACTTCTTTTTCACTTAAGACTGAACAGATTCATTTCCTGACAGCTCTTTGGTCAAACCCCAGATGACCCGCCCGGCCCCTGACAGAGGCGATTAGGCCCCGCCCACCTCTCCTGCAGTGGTGTGAGAGTTGATGGTGATCTTGCAGGAGCCTCCTCCGTGGCAGTGAACCGTGGTGCTCATGTCGTGTCGCGCCACGATGCAGCGGATCTCCTCGTGGGACGGCACGTTCTCCCTGCACCGAGTCTTCTTCAGAGAGTCCAAGGCGAACGCGGCGTAACGATCCATCTCTGTTCCGGGGAAGAGCTCCCGCGTCCTGCGGACGTCACACCAGAGATATTTCCATCTGACGCCGAAGCCTCTCATTTGCCCCTCCCACCCCTCTTTAGCAAACACGCTCACCTCCGCAGGTGGAACTTCAGATATCTGAGGATGCTCCTGCTGGGGACGAAGGTGCAGGACATGCAGGCCAGGATCTTCCACTTGCAGAGGTTGCCGGCGCTGTCGGGCTGCGGCGGCCGGGCCGTCTGCTTGATCAGCTGACAGTAGAGCTCGTCCCGCAGGGGTTTGAGCTCCTGGCCCGTCTGCAGGATGCCCTGGATGATGGGGATGGGGTCTGCCACCCCGTCCAGATGCTGGAGAGAGCTGAAGACCTTGAGGGCTTCCTCCTGCAGGGTGGTGTAGCTCCTGCTCCGGGGGGCTGAGCAGACCGATGTGGGGGTTAGTGGGAGTTCAGCTCATTCACGAGTAGATCTGTGCGACTCACCGGTGAGGTGGATGTCTCCGTAGGGCAGCGGCAGCAGCGGGGAATGCAGTGGGTGGTTGCTATGGCGAAGGATGGGGTTCCTCTTGTAGATCTGCTCCACCACCTCAGAGTTCAGGCAGTTTTCCTGCAGGCGGAGGAGCGCGACCTCAGTTTTCCTGTTATATGGGTGTCTCTCCAGCTTCCTCTCTGGTTGTTCTTACCCGGATATCCAGGATGAGCTGCTGGGTGGGCGTGTCAATGGGAGCTTTGGTGTCGATGACGTTCTGGATGGCGTTGGCCCAACGAGTCGCTTCGGTCAGCAGCTTACAGTAGAGGCGGTACGAGTGTTTGCGCCCGTAGACGATCACGTTCCAGTACCCTGTTCGGGAGCAGAGTCAGCTTAACAGACGTGCATGATGGAAGGCGCTTACGCGGTGGGTTGGATGGTCCTCACCGGTCTCCCTGAAGACCTTCTCGTCCGGCTGAACCACCGAGCAGAGGCTGTTCAGCACCAGCGTCCCCAGCTTCAGGGCGCTGCGCTCCGAGCTCTTGTAGTAGTCCAGGGAGTTGTGGGTCAGCAGGAACCAGCGCTTCTTGAGCTTGAGCGATGCTTTGGTGCTGTTCTTCATCTCTTTGTGGAGCCAGCCTGATGGAGGAACAAGCACTGGTCAAGACGCGCCCCGCCCCCTCCAGAGATGCAACAGCGGCGGGAGTCCAACCTCGGATGATGAACTCCTGTCCGTCCACGCGCGTGTCTCCTTTGGAGCGCTGCAGCAGCGTGATCCAGTGGTGCATCTCCTCGGGCGTGTCGGCGTTGCAGTGCAGCACGCGGTTGGCCGTGATCATGACGAAGGAGTTTGGGCTGCGAGGAGACAGTCGAGTTACACAATACAGAGTTTAAGGAAGCTGTTGTAGCTCCAGAGATGAACTTTTGAAATAAAAGTTCCTTTTGGCTAAAAGATAAAGACAAATCCTGCAGCTCTGGAACTTTTTATGTTTTTGTAGAAGAATTGCAGTAGAAGAAGACAAGTCGGAACTCTGATGCAGAATAACTACTTATGGAATACAATATCCAGATTTACTGTTTTTATTTCTACAAACATAAAAGTTTTTCCCAGAAGGCTTTTCTGCTCACCGCTCTGGATTGTCTGATGCACAAACTGAATCGATCATCCCCACATCCAGCGTCCCCTGAGGAGACACAGATAAGAGAGGAATGGGTGACGGAGCCGGAGGTGCTTAATGACTTTGACCTTTCGTCGGCGCCCTGACAACCTGTCCTCCCACAGACGAGTCTGCAGAACAGAATTACATCAAGTGGAAATCTAAAAAGAAATCAGTTTCCTCATCATTTTTAACAGCCACCAGCCTCCTGCAGGGATAATGCAAGGTCTGCTAGTCACACACAGACGATGCTGTTAAGATGTGGAATCATTTCTGCTCACAGGAAGACATAGAGGGGGAGGAAAACCCATATTTTTGTCACATATCTTCTTAATTTAGAAAAAAAAACAGTTTAGGTCCATCACAAAGCTGGAAACATAATATAAAACAGGCTACAATGTCGCAGCTTCATTTCCCAGAATGCTTTGAGTCCGTGCGTACTCACCACGGCGTTCTGGGGGTTGGCCTGCTCGTCGTTCATCTCCCTGATCTCTTGCTCCGTGGAGCCGTGGACCTGACTCAGCACGCTGAACCACTGACTGTAACCATGGAGACAACATCCAGTTCAAGCATTTGTTCCCTTAAGACTGTAAATCTTGGGAAACTTGTTGATAAAACTGCTCAAAAAAGCTCTAGTTCAGCGTTTATCCAAACAGAACATCAAGATTGGTCAGGAATCGGATGAAGTTTCTAGTGAAACAAAATGCCAGCAAAAATGGCGAGCAATATTGGAGCTATCCAGCCGTACAGTTTTGAGTCAGATGCCAGCTCAGATGAAGGAAATGGATCTATTTGTCTACATGTGGACGCATGACATTGCAGGGAGCTTGTGGCTCGCTGATTATAGCTTCTATGCTACACCCACAAGCTTTTTTCAACTGCATTTTTTTCATCTGCTCCTTATCTGCTCCTTATTCACAATGATTTAAATAAAAGAAATACCCAGAAATTTACCCATTTTAATTTGACTTTTCCTTTATATGAAAAAAGTACCACAAGAACATGTTAAAAACACCAAAAACCGCATTTTTTAATCAGAGTGGGGCATTAAAGATGCTTGTTTAGCAGCTTTTATTTAGGGGCGGAAACTCACCTGGCATCCTCTGCAGACTCTGCAATCAGGTGGTAGGTCCTCTCCGGCATCAC
The DNA here is from genome assembly GCA_037389245.1 of Oryzias sinensis. Taxonomy (NCBI): domain Eukaryota; kingdom Metazoa; phylum Chordata; class Actinopteri; order Beloniformes; family Adrianichthyidae; genus Oryzias; species Oryzias sinensis. Next base: position 10,584,953 of record CM074494.1, on the reverse strand, counting down.
TATGTCGATGCCGTTCTCTCTGCCCGTGTTATCTATAATTTCTCTGGAAAAGAACCAAGAATTCTTGTTGTTCTGAAAAAGATCCGTCTTTTCCCGAACAGTGAACAGGAACATTCACTGTTCGGACATCTCACGGCGGGCTTACTTGGCGTCGTGGATGTCCAGAACCCCCTTCATCTTCTCCTCGCTGTCGTTCTCGAAGTACATGAGCTTGCTCTGCCGCAGCACGAACCAGCGCCGCCTCCAGTTGCGGCGGGACAGCGTGGACGAGCCCCCGCCCTTCTTGTGCAGCCAGCCCTGCTTCAGAGCCTCCTGCTTGGCCCGGAACCACAGGAAGGTCTCATCCTTCAGCACGCACCAGCGCCGCTTCCATGTGTTCATCAGTCCGCCTGCGGGAACCAGGACCCCAGACTCATGTGAGCGAAGAAGACGTGGAACTTGGACTGTACTACCAAGGTTGTGGATTTGATGCTGCCTTGGATCATTATCCTGGCGCATGATCGTATGATTTGACCCTTCTTCAGACCCACATTATAAACCTTCCACCTCCGTGTTGAACAGCTGGCTTAAGACTTTCTTTTGTTTCTTTAAGCATCAACAATCTCTATCCTCTTAAAGGAAATTCCCTCAAAATCCCTATTTTTCTGATTGTGTCCATTTCATTGATGCTCTTTAAAATGACTACAAGTCCCATCAGCGACCTTGATCAGAGGCCTGGGAGTACAGGTTGTCTTACGGGACATCCGCCTTACCTTTGATGTGCAGGAAGCTGTGGAAGTACGGCAGAGTGACGCAGCTGTAGACGGAGTCGCGGCGATACGATAGCTCGTCATCCGTGTCGAACCTGTCGTAGTCGTCCTCGCTGTCCTTAAACTGGACAGAAAAGATTCAAGCCTAAGAAAACTGAAATTCTCCTAATGTTTAATTGAAATGGAGTGTCAGGGTCACGAATAACTGTCAGGTTTGGATCTCATCGCCACTGAATAAACTTTGATTGATAGGTAGAAAATACTGTGGGTCAACAACAACCTGCTGGGTTTACAAGGTAAATGAGTTTATGACTTAAACTTTACAGGAAATAGACAATGGTTGGGGTCCACCTCATGCTTAAACACCCTTTGGTCAACCATCCTTTGCGGTATCTTATGAACTGGTCACATGCACCCATATGGGGGCTGCAGGTTTGGTTGTCCAGGCCCGTGGAGGACAGGGGTGTCTTGTAGTTCACTTGAGGCTTGTATGACCACCTTAAGGTACGTCATGAAACTGGAACGTACCATTGTTGTGCGTGTGGTAAGTGCATGGTGAGGTACTTAATGGAATGAGTGACGAAATCGTACAGGCATTTTTGTTAGTAAGGTGGAATTAGTGGCTTCTTAATGATTGCGTGCAAATGGTACACACTACGGATCAATTGCTAATTTCTAACAGTCAGGCTGCACAAAACGAGCATGCACTTAAAGTTACAGTCCCACACCTATGTGTGTGACATTTGTTCTCTGCAAATGCTGTCGTGCTTGGGGGTATAACCCCCCCAAATCCAACCCCTTAATACTGAATGTCAAGCAGGGAGGCAATGGATCTCACTTTTAGAGTCTTTGGTATGACTCAGCCTGGATTTGAACTCACAACCTTCCAGTTACAGGGCAGACACTCTAGCCAGAAGCCCACTGAGCTCATTCTATTTGCTAAATTTACCAGAATCAGATTAGTATTTGGTAAATTCAGTGGAAACTGATATCTTTTTTTAAACCTTATCCACTGTATTTTCACCAGAGCCCTGCAGCTCCAGTCTACATGACTGAAATAGAGACTAATCCCCTAAAAACTGACCGATGACTGAGCCCCCTCTGAGCTGAAGCGGTACGCCCCCGAGCTGTTGTACGTCCCAACAGAGCCGCGATAATCGGGGGACCACTGTTCGCTGCGGGGGTTGGAGAAGGCCATGCTGCCGCTGGAGACGATGGCGCCCTCGTCATAGTCGTCCTGGTCGTAGTCGGAGTCCTCGTCCGGTGGAATCAGCTCCACCAGGTCGTCGGACGGCGCCTCCGATGCGGCCTTGGGGTGTCCGTAGGCCGAATCCCCGCTGGATGACACGCTGTGGCAGGCCGGGGGGCCGGCGGGTGGGGGCATCGGTTGGTGGAGCAGGGTGGTGGCGGGCAGGGCCGGGATCACAGGCTCGTTGGCGTATGGGTCTTCCTCAGAGGAGTCATCGCTGGTTCGGATCCCGCTGGTCCGCTGGCCGTCCGAATGGCCGTGCTCGCTGGGGTTTGGCGAGTCTTTGAACGCCTCATCATCGGCCCCGAAGCCCTCATCCACCTCCTCTTCGTCGGTCCTCCTCCTTGTTCCATTCTGCTTTGCATCTTCTTCTCCCACGCCCAAAGAGCTCTCAATGTTCCTCACACACTCGTCGATCTCGTCAAAGTTCAGCGAGTCCAGGAACTGTTGCGCCGCTTTGCAGGCTTCGTCCTCCAGCCGCCGGAGCTCCTGGTCGCGGAGGCGCTGGAGCCGGTTCAGGGAGGCCTCTGTCAGGGACAGCTCCTGCTGCTCCTTCTGCCTCTGCAGGGCCTGGATCTCCCGCTCTAGCCGTAGGATCTCCTCCACCTGAGACGCTTCGTGAGGGCGGATCGCTTCCTCATTAGACGCCTCCTCCAAGGTGTCTCCTGATTCCATCTCCTCCAGGATCTGCGGGGACGCCGCTGCTTCTTCAACAGGAGCCTGAGATGAAGCCGAAGACGCCAACTCCTCTCGTATTCTGGCTTCTTCAGCCTGAAAGCAGAAAAATACAAATCAACCTGCTTTAGAGATTTCAGCTCAGCTTTGCTAGCATGATTCGACATTAGCAATCAGTTTGAAGAAACTAGTTTGAGGCCAATTCTTTAGCATGAAACCAAAAAAACAGCTAGCATCATTAAGTTAATATGTTTGACTCTTTCAGTCAGTCTGGATGTTTTTTTCACTGATTCCATGTTTTATTTAAATGCCAAACTTTGAAGGAATCGTCTGAATGACTAAAAAACAATTTCCGCCAAATCAGTTTGTTTAACATTTTTTCTGCTATTAGCTTAGTGTTAGCTTTAGCACCGTGAGCGGCCAAATAAACTAAAGTAAGAAACAAATCCTGAATTGACTGGATGTACTTTTAAAAAGTTAAGAATTAAATGTCTATTATTTGGTTGGGGCTGTAACCCGGTGTGTAAACAGAGAGCTCTCAGTAATGGGGAGGGGAGGGAGGGGGAGGAGGTCCATGCCAACGGTCCTGCCCACAGCTCAGAGGTGAATTTCTAATGAACTACTGCAGCAGAAACTATGTCCTAGAAAATCATGTTGGTTTTCTATCTAAAAATGGCAAAATCATAATTAAAAGACTTTTGGCAACGCTTTGAATTATATAAAATATGATCCGAGTGGGACTTTAATTTTGCACAAACTCCCTGTTAAACTGTATTGAGCTTTTCCTCTATGAGGTTTCCTGCTTTAACATCGTGGCTGGCTGTTGTTTTCTCACGGTTCCTCCGTCAGACTCCAGCGTAAGCCTGGAGAGGATGCGGGGTCTCCATACCTCTCTGCTGAGTCTCTCGGCCTCCAGCTTCTGTCTCTCCCTGCACACACAGATTCAAACCACAGCCAAACGTCAGAAAGATTTCCAAGATTCATGGAAGACGTTTCTGCCCTCAGTGGGAACATCTTCAAACCACAAAGCAGAAAACAGACTTCTGCATTGGAAAAATGTGCAGGTTAAATGGTGAAGGGACAGATTTTCTATGAACACAATCCTAAACTTCCCACCTCTCCAGCTCTTCCTCCATCCTCCTGCTGCGCTTCTCCTCCTCCCTCCTCCTCCTCTCCTCCAACAGCTGGCTGTAGGCCCGGCGGGCGAGCTGTCCCCGCAGACGCTTCTGGAAGGTGAGCGCCGCCCAGCGGAGGAGCAGGAACCTCCGCCTCCAGTAGAAAGCCCTGTAGTTCTTCTGAATGACCACAATGCACTGCAGCAGCTTCCTGTACTGCTTCCTGCGTGGGTGACAGCAGTGTTGGAGGCTTTCCTGAGTCAGATGGCGAGTCCGAGTGCGGACACGGAGCCGTACCTGGCCACATAGCCCATGACGTGCGCCTGGATGATCATGGCTGCTTTCAGAACCTCCACCTCCCTCTGCTTCTCCAGACGGTGCTCCAGAGACTCCTGCAGGAACACCTGAGACCAAAGGATACCAATAATCCAAACTAAACCCTTCTACTTTTAAGGATAAACATTTCCTCCAACGCGGTTTTTGAAGAGAACAGTTTAGAGCCCGGACGGAGATCAGAAAGTCAAGAGAATCATTTTTCCATACATGTGAATGAAACCAAAGCAGATGAAGGTGAGAAACTCATCAGGATTCCGTCTGAAGTGGGAACCCAGTTTGGGTCACTTTGGGCTTCTTCCTCTAGAAGGGGGGACTGTGAGCAGAAATTCAGAGATAGTTGAACTCCTCACAGATGTAATTCCAGAACAGGCAACAGGCGCCTGGCAGCTACTGGCTTTTATTTGTCCATGGAGGACCGGAATGAGGTTACGACCAGGACGGAGGTAACGCGCCTCCTGGATCTGTGCTACCCCAGGACCAGGGTGTGGGCAGCCTCCTTCAGATGAAGATGAAAGGAAGATGGGAGTGACCCTTCCTTCAGATCTGCACCCCAAGGCCCCTTCCTGGAGTAAAAACTGAAGATTCTGGACCGTGAAACTGGACCACCAAGCACGACGCTTAGTCATCAAAAAAGGGAAAGGGAGATGGATCAGTGGAGGAGTGTGGTCGCAAAATACCCCTCTCTGAGCTTAGAACCCCCACTTACCCTTTTTATGAAGCCAAAAAGTGCTAAAAAGGATCATTATTACCTTTTGGAGGAGCATTTGGTTTTATCTCCAGGGCCTATTTAGTGGATTTGTATTTGGGTCTCTGGTTATTTTGAACAGATGAAGGACTCCACATGCCTGACAGAAGCTCGGACTCCAACGGCAGAGGAATGTGTGGCAAGCTGTACATCATAAGCTGTTCTCCCTCTATCAAGCCTGGCCAGTTTTTATCATGGGCATGGCGATGAATTGATTTTTGGTCCTAGGATGGAACCAGATCAATCTGTCTGAGGCAGAATGTATCAACCAATACCATTAAAAACGAGATCAATCAATAATCAAATCGAAACTGGAAAATACCATTTGGATTGAGACATTGTAGGTTTCTATGACTATAATGTAAAAACGACCAAATGCATCACAGCAGACAACACACCCGAAGACAAAAAAAGGAACACTTTGACTTTAGCAGTCATGTGACCATACAGTTTGCTAGAATGTTCTAATCATGTTCCCTATAATCTTTGTTTGTACACATATTTACTTTACACTTGATTATTGTGCAAGAAATCCAAGGAATCTGGTAAAAGGTCACCTGCTCTGTTCAGTACCAGGTATTTATCTCACTGGTTGAAGTTTTGGCTAAAGATGTCCTGGATGGATTTTAGGTCAGTGAATCGGATCATTTAAAAGGAACCAAAATCCAAAGTGAGTCAAATCGTCAACCACGCACGTTGAATTAGATCGTCGTCACACGCTTGGTTGTTACCCTGCTCCTAGCTGACCTGATCTGTTGTTGTGCTTGACTTTGTCACAGCTGCATGCTCAGCAGCAGGTTTGATAAGAACGATTCCCAACGGAGCTGAAGTAGCCCCAATAAGAAGTCATCTTCAGCCTTTTAGCTTTTAGGGGTTTTTTTTAATGAAAACTTAAAACCATGGACTGGGGCGGGACCTAATTCTGAAGCTAAAATCACTCCTGACAGTCACGCCACGCTAACCCACCACAATCGATCCAACTAACTAGACCAGGGGTTGGCAACCGGCTACTCCGGAGCTTTCATACCTGTGCTGCGGCTCTCTGTGTTTTTGTAAAATAATTATCATATTATTTATACCGACTGGCGACCTGTCCAGGGTGTCCCCCTGCCTTCGCCCACAAGTGGCTAGGATAGGCTCCAGCAGCCCCGTGACCCCGAAAGGGATAAAACAGCAGAAGATGAATGAACTATCATGTTCTCAGATTGTCGTGGTGCCTTTAACACCGTCAGTTAGAGCGAGCGGGCAGGAGGGAGACAGCAGCGTGAACACGCGGAGGGGGCGTGTCTGCAGCTGTGAACGCCGACCAGAGTCTGTAATGGGATGGAAAGTTTTTCTGGATAGAGTCAGTGATAATCTCATCATAGGGGGATACATGAATGCCCCCCCCCCCCAGACTAAAACCACCCATTTCCGTGTAAAATAAATTAAACTTGCTCAAGGGCGCCCCTACTATCCTGTCACCTTGCTGCTTTGATGCTGTATGTTGCGCTGTCTGTGTAGTAAATGCTGGGGGGAGGGGGGGTGCACGCGGGGGAAAAACAGCAAACAGGTAGAGAGGTGGGGGCGGGGCTTAGACTCACTGCTTCTGATTCCAGACAAACTAACAGCGGCTTTCTAATAAAAAATTGTTGTCATCCATTAAATTAATATAATTTATTGGGGTTTACTGGATTTAAAGAAAATGAATAAATAGAAATGAGTCTGCATCAAAGTGAATTTGTTTCCATCATCTCATTCATCTTAACTCTGGGTGTTTGACAGACGGAAAAGTCTATTCAAGGTTGTGGAAAATGGACAAAAGATCAAAGGAAAGATCACACTCATAAAGAATAGAAATAATTAGATTAAATTAATATCCTGACAGCATGTTGAATCCATACAAGTATTGCCAAATGAAGTATCGCGATATGTCGGCAAAAACATAAACCTAGTGTTGCGGCTCCCTGTGCTTTCACTTCTGTGGGAAACTGACCCAAATGTCTCTTTGAGAGGTTCAGGTTGCTGACCCCTGATGTAGACTGACCAAAGATGGTTTTGCTGTAGTCCATTAGAAATTCACCTCTGAGTTGTGGGTCAGACTGTCCATGGGGAGTAAGCCAGCGCGCATTTCCCATCATGCCTTTGTTTGCACTTTCTCTCGCACTGGTGTACAGCCCTTCACAACCCCAAGCTAAAATTACCGGTGCAACAAAAATGGCGAGCAATCTGGGAGCCATCCAGCCGTGTAGTCTTAAGCCTGATATCAGCTCAGACGAGGAAAACAAGGACGTACACGGCTCTAGTCGTGTAGAAGTATATGCATCAGTATATGCAGTATATGCAGAATGAAGCGACGATAGTTCGGTAGATTCTATGTTACTGCTACAAGTTTTTTCCAACACCATTTTTTTGTCTGCTCCTAATCTACAAGTATATGAATAAAGGTTTAATTTGACTTTTTCTTAATAAATGTCCTCCTTTCATGAGAACAAGAACAAGTTACAAACACCATTTTCATCTGAATGGGTCTATAAGGTACGAGCATCAGGGAAACTGCCAGACACACCTGCGCTCCCCTTAAGATGTGACCGCTCCTCTCTACCACCCAAAAACCCCCCCTAGCACCCACAACCGCCCCGTACCGGTACATGTGGCCTTAACAGCAGTATTTTTAGGGTGGCAGCATCAGCGGTCTCAGAAAAACCTGGATGTTTGACAGTTTTACTTTCTTCTCCCACATTTAAAAAACGGATGCTACCGCTGTGGAACAGTGTCTTCATCATAACACCAATGTGCTGGAGTGAATCCCACACAGCCTTCAGCTTCACGCCTGTTCCAGCCACAGTGGGAATAAAAGATTAACAACCCCATTAGAATTTTAAAAAGGGACTGTGTGCTGTTTTAAAAAAAGAAATGTAATGAAACGTCGAACACAGCCTTCCAGTGGAAGAACAGAAATGAACAAATCCAAATCCTCCTCTCCTTTTGTTCCCGCTGCTAAAGACTGCAGATTTATGCAGGGGGGGGGGGGGGGGGGTACTCAGCCACATCCCTGAGTTAAAGAAAAGAACCCACTTCCCAGCACCGCTGCAGGAGCCTAACGGGGCTCCACTGATGCGGGAGCCGGGCCCTCTGGAGGCCACTGGGGTTAATCCGATCAGGAGGGAGGGGGAGAGTGAGAGGCGCCACGGAAGTTACAGCGCTAAGCAGATCGTCACGGGTAAACTTGTCACTTAGGAGCAGGATAAATAAGTAGGAGTCCTGCCCATTGACTGTATATGAGAACTGGACAGAGTGACCCCTCCCACCTGGCATTCCATCAGGAAGTACCTGCTGAAGAGAAGCCAAAATTCCAAAGACTTTTATAGAGAAACAAACAGCTGTACTCAGTCATTCTATTAGTCAGAATAACTATTTTTCACTTTCTTGCTAATCCAAATATTTTCTTTCTGTAGGGTAAGTTATTCAAGTTATAAACTGACAAAAAATCAGGTGCCGCACATGAGACCATTTGATTGACAGATTCTCCAGAGCCTGCTTTCAAGTGGAAGGGGTGTGGCCTTCCAACAAGTTCACCCCTGATTGGTGAGAGTGGTTCCCATAGAAACATTGAATCAAACCGACTCGGACAAACCAGTGCTGAGTGTCGATTTCAAAATGGCGCCTGAATGACCTTTATTTGGTTGGAGCTGGAAGTAAGTCTTTTCCTCTAGTTGAGGTCACGTTCACTCGGTCCAGTTCTGTTATACAATCAATGGTCCCGCCTCACATGAGCGGACACAGCGGAGCAGCGTCTGCCCTGACGATGAGTTCCAGGATGAAATAACGATCCATCAAATCCATATTTGTCGTTAGTTTTTAGGTAAGCATTCATATTTTATTAATAAAAATCCACTTTTATTCACAATAAAACTAAATCTGGTTACACGAGAGAGAGAAAAAACGATGGTTAAGGATGGAGAGGAGGCAAAAATAAAACGGTTTTGGGATCAGTTCTTTCTCCTCGTTTGACCTTCAGCATCAAACGCTGCTTTTCACACATTCAGGTGTGAAGCCTGAAGCTTTACTGGATCCGCTCCAGAGGCAAACACCACGCCAGCGTTAAGCTTCATAGGCTCCAAATAACCTTTGAAAGTACAAACTAATAAAGAGGATCCTGATTTATGGACAACATTTACTGAATTTTTGTCTATATTTCACTTCCTTTATGTTTGGAACAGCGTTGGTCTTAAAACCAAAGCAGGAAGGATCTGGTCCATTTTGAATGATGTGTCACCATAGCAACAGAGAAAAGAAAGAGGTTTGCCTTTCACCATGTTTGTGTTTCAATTCAGCTAAAAACCTCAGAGCCAGAAGCGTTCATGCAGAAGAAAGTCGTGAAAATTCAAATTAGAGCAAATGACAGAAAATTTACATTTAGATGCAACTAAAAAAAAGATTGGATGTGAGCCTCTTTTGTTTGTCTTTTCTCCTGATTTACTGACTTTTCCAGCTTTAGACTGCAGCTTTCCTTCACCTTTGACCTCATGAGTCTTCAGGATTATTTACTAGGTTTTGGTTAACAGCTGCTTTGTTGGCTTATGGGATGCAGATCTTCAATATATTCCAAGGATAACAAGCAGCTTTTTTAAATGATTAAATGTTTTTTTCCTATAAATACATAAGGACGGTCAGTTTCGTCTTTAAATATCTTTAAATGTTTTTAGAAGCTGCTTTTCCTTTCAATTGTACAAGAAAACAAAAATTCTGAACTTCCATTGTTTTCTTGTGTTGTTTTTGGCTTAAAAACGATGAATAATTGTTTTTTTTTTCTGTTGTGGTTCTGCTGAAAGACACAAAGGAATGAAATGGCGGTTATCTTTGCGCTTTAGGGTTTAGGAGCTGCAGTGAAGCATCAACAGCTCCTGAACCAGAGCAAACCTCTGATCCTTTCAATCATTAAAATGCTAATGAGCTCGGTCTGATCCCCTCTGATCCTCCGTGCTGCTCCTGCAGGCGCAGGTCAGGCCTGCCGAGAGGACGCCAGCGCCGAACGCGGCGCGTGTGACTGAGCTGACTGATACCCACAAACCCCTCTGAGGGCGGAGAATTGATTTAGGGGTTTACATGCCATGTTAGTTGGCTAACGGCCAATTGTCGACAGTGTGGAAGGTAAAGAGCAGACGGCAGCCACGATACACACTTGTTTTCTACATATTCCTCTTTATTTAACAAAGAATTGCAGTGTTTTGATTAAATAGAAGCAAAAAAAGGGCAGATCAGCAAAGGGTAAAGGTCAAAACTTGCTGCAGTACTGGAGGTAACTCTGAACTCTTTAGGACTTTTGCTAACGTGAACTTTCATCTACCTTCTATATCTCTGCAAGTCTGCCTTCCAGAGATGTCTAGTCATGAATACAGAGACTGACCTTTGACTAAAAGTTTTAACATTTTGTGGAAAGAAGTTTTTGCTTATGGTTGAAAAGTGTTGAAATATTTCTTGAGCGGGAAGTTTTGTTTTAATGTTTTAAAGTGTATTATAATGTTAATTCTTCACTATAAACAATCCCATAGTGCTATTTTGATCCATTCATCAATTTCTGACTATTCCTCTGAAATCCTGCAGAATCAGCACCAGCCCCTCCCACTCCATGAAATCGAAGTGGTTCTCACATTGTGACATCACAAAGTGAGAACAGCCCCTTCCAGGAAGAGTCTGTGCTGACAGCACCGCCCCCAGGCTAACTGACACACCCTCTTTTTCTGCAGAGCCAGCTGTGAGTGGCAAAAACACCTTCCTTTTAGTTTCATTTTAAGTTTTTCGACGACACTGGCAAGGCCAGCTCTAGGTTGACGTCATGAAATGGGCAGTGCCCACACGGAGTGAAAGGCGGTGTCAGAGATCTAGCCGTCTTACTTCAAGGTAGGAAAATGAGCTGCGTAAAAATAACTCATATTTCATATAAAAAAAAACATTCCTTCATGTGCCACGTCTTATATGGATATTGTTTACTCTGAAAGACTTGAGGAAAGCATTATAGGCGCTTTAAAATAATTATACTTGATTGATACACCATGTGTGGGCGTGGCATCTCATTTGACAGTCCTAAAGACCTGATCTGTCCCTCCTGACACCCACTGACTGTATACAAGATCTGGACTGAGTGTGACGCTATCCATTAAAAATGCTTTACTCCCGGTTCCAACCTAAGTCAATTCAGTCGTCAATTTTTTCACTGAACGGTTGCCGCCACATTGGACCCAGAGGTCGTCAGTAGCCGCGGTTACATGGGCAGAATATCTTGATCGGATCAATGGTCGGGTTAAAATTCACCCGTGCACATGGGCACAGAAAACCTTTTTCCGATTAGAACAAACGTTCCCATGGCTCACACTTTCATTCGAAATGAATCATCTGGGCATGCGCAGTAGTGTAAAATCACCCGGATTAGGAAATAGGTCCCGTTGTAAACAAACCGCTGCCACAGACAGACAGCGTGTGCTGCAGCTCCGTAATACGAGACGATAATAGCGCACATAAATGTATGGAAATAACATCAGCCTTTATTTTGTCGGGACACAAATGGAAACACAAATCCACGTGAAAACACGCAACATTTATTTCTGCTCTGAAAAGTTCACACAGACCGCCCCAAAGCCACTCTGTGAGCTAGTGGCCCGAGCTCTGTTCGAACACGGTTCCTCCCGAGTCCTGCAGCCGCTAACCCAGAGCGGGGTGACGGCTCGCAGTCTGGATTCTCCCACACATAACAAAACACACACGTAAAAAAGCATCCTCCCCCCTCGGACACAAAATTATTAATCCAGCTCCTCTGTTCACTCGGGTGCCAGTGGACCGAGTGAGCGTCGGGGGGCACAAAGCGAGTGGGGGGGGAAAGAAAGGGGAGAGCCAGCGGGGCGAGAGCGGAGCGGCGCTTTTCACGGGGCGTCCGCAAAGCCAAACACCGTCTATGCATGACGTAACCTAGAGCAGTAGTGACACACGATCGGAATGACCGTTTATATGCTCCACGATCGGATAAACGATCGGTATAACCCACCTATCTCGATCGGAAAGAAATTCTGATCCGAATGAGTCTGATCGGGGCAGAGTATTCCGAACGGCCCGTTTACATGACGCATTTTCTTTCCGATCAGGCGTTCTTTCTGATTACTTTTGCCCATGTAAACGCGGCTAGTGATTGGTCCGCGTCGATCTGAGTCAGCGTTTCTATGGCAACCACTCTCACTAAACAGGTGTGAGCTAGTTGGAAGGCCACACCCCTTCCAGATGAAAGGGCAAACCCAAAAATCTCTGGATGTCACACCTCTGTCCGTCAGCAGAAGACACACAAGGCCAGTAAGGTCAGAGCGGCACAGTCAAAATGAAGTGGCATCCTCCGGCAGTGACGAAGGTCAGGGAGGAGAATGCAGATCCAGCAGCTTTAGCCCCAGGCAGAGAGAGGGGGAGTTTTAGCTGGAAGCCTCAGTGCCGACAGACAAATGCAAATCTGTTCTTTCAGAGAATCAGCACCTGAGGCGCACTTTCAGGTAATCCCATAGGGAAAATGGGTTCTTCCTCTCATTTCCTCAACTTTTTACATCAATAGTAAATAGGTTATACCTACCAACGTTTGCCTTGACAGGGAGCATAAAAGCAGTGACACTCACCTTGGTCCGGCCCAGCTGCCAGCTTACACTGCTGCTGTCGTAGAGGTGCAGCAGCTGCATGCAGCGCCCCCTGGGGTCATCGGGCAACAGCACACCTCTCATAAGCACCTTATACCTGAAAAAGTAGGAAAGAGGAGTTTAGAACAACTGACATATCACAACTTTCAAGAACTGTGATCCAGCAGATCAAACATATCTGAATGCTGCGCTGGCACACTTCTGTTTTTAACCACGCCACAGCACAGAAGACAGACTTGAACCGTCCCTTCAGATGAACCCTGAACCTCCCAGCTTCGATGCTCCAATTAATTGGATTTTATTTTGAAAGTTTTAGGTACGACCCAGCTGTGGACTTCCTGTGGTTCATGATGAAGATATGGAGTATAACCAGTATTTGCAGCAGCAGAGCGTCTTTCTGAGGTCCGGCCGGCACAAACCTGGAGCAAAAGTCCTGGAAGGGCCTCCGGATGGGAAAGCCGGTGCGGCGGATCTTGACGGTTTCCAACATGCCCGAGTATCTGAGCTGGTTCAGAACCACGGTCTGGTCAAAGTGGTCAGGCATCTGGAGAACAGAGTCAGAATCAAGAACATTCTGCAGCGTTGGGTAATGGTTCTGATGCCCCCGCCCCTCAGTAAGGCCTCAGGCACACCACCTTAGGCTGTCTGCGAGCGAAAAACTGGACAAACCTTTACGCAGGTCACACAGAAAAATATCATGGTCGTAGACCAGCGCTTCTCAAATAGTTGGGCGCGCCCCGATTCAATGCCGGGGGGGGGGGGGGGGGCGCAGTAGTAGCGGTTTTAGGCACAGGTAAAACGGGCAAATGTCCGGGGCGTAAATTCAAGGGGGGTCGGTGGTGACAGTGGCTTAGGGCTTGGAAAAAAATCTGCGTCACTATTGGTTTCCTACTATCTGTTATATGACAGAGTTTGCAACAGCCTGAAACTGTGAACTGCCGTCCCTGCAGCTGCTCCTGTCACACGCGGGAGTGAGGAGGAAAGGGGAGGGATAGTGGGCTCAAGCTGCAGGTGGAACGCGCACGCAAAGCGCTGCCTGTTGTGCAACACCAGGATCACCGCATGCCTGTAGATGACTCAGCTCATGCTAATAATGTCATTCTTTATGAACTATTGTAGACATTTTGATGACGTGTTTTTATTTTCCATCAATGTATTCTTTGTCCGCCTGTCATTAAGTTGGTGTCAGTATTTGACACGCAGACAGCAGGTAATGCAGGAAAACAGCTGCACTTTAAGAGATCATAAATTAACAATCCATCATTGAGAAAAAAATCAGCACAATGTTTTTTACCTAAAAACAACTAAAAAAGTTAAATATTTTGGTGCTGCTGTGTTAATGTTTTAGATCAATTACATTTAATATTTATTGATTTAATTTTTTTTTCTCACCATCAAATGGTTCAAGTTGGTCAAAATGTTTCTAGTAAATAAGAACTAACAGATTTTTTTGTTTCAGGCACTTTAAGCTTCTTTTCTGTTTTAGACTATAACAGGGTTTCTGTGGCTAAATAAATGTAATATTTGTTGAAAATGGATTTTTTATTGTTTGTCTTTTGTAAATGTTAGAAGAAAGAATTTTAGGTATACTTACACAATTTTTATAGATAATTACCTAATATATTGTCACCCTGCCGCTGTGTGTGTAAGGGGGGGGGGGTGCTGGGACACGAAAGATTTTCTTTTTCCTAGGGGGGGCCTTGTAAAAAAATAATTAATATGCACTGTCGTAGACCATTCAGTAGAGCGAAAATGTTCCTATAAATTTTCTACTGCGAGTAAAGTAGGTGAGGTAATGACTGGAGTCTTGCACAAGAGCACACTATGACAGCATCATCTGCACGTCATTATGAATACTTCATGATACATTTAGAACACACGCACCACAATGGTACGCTCCATTTTCATGACGTACATAAAGGTGGCCTTAAGGCAACTCCAAGACCCACGGCCCCTCCTCTCTACGACCCTCCATGGGTCAACCCTGTACGTGTGACGGGGGACTAGTCTTAAACAGCTGATCCTCAAAGACCTGCAGATCTGTCATTTTTAGTCCATGACCTTCCAGCTGAAAGTCTCCTGCAGAAGGCTGTGAGGACGGATTCATACCCTCACCGTCAAATCTTAGAGTCCTGAAACCATTTTATAGAATAAAATCCATGGTTGTTCATGTTTGATTATTATTCTGAAAACTAGCATCCCAAAACCCAGCCATGACGGCGCTGAAAGGACCCGCCCACACCCCCCCAACACTCCGCACCGAATCACTGTTATCTCCACAGAAGAGTTAAAGCCCTTCTCCAGGGGACCCTCACGCCCCCTAACCTCTGTGGGCGTTTGCGGAGGCGGAGCTTCAAACCAGAGAGGGGGCTTTTATTCCTGATGGTAATGCTCCTTTTATCAGGCCCATCTTCCATGATAGTCCATTGATGGAGCGCTTGAGAAGAATGGAGGCTGATTCCCCGGCAGGTCTTGACTGAGCCACTGAATGGGGGCCTTTCACCCCCCAACAGGAGACCTCGTCTTCTTCATTTGAATTTGCATGAGGACACGAGGCGGCGGCACAAGGGCTGGCAGTGTCCGGAAGCTGGCCCTGACCCAGCGAGTCTGTTTGGAAGCTTCTCCTCATTCCAGCTGAAGGAAGTGAAGACCAGTTGGAAGGAGTGTCACAGACGCACACTCCTGCCCACACTTGACAGTAACCCAATGTATGGGTGGCATGTTTACCACATTTTTACACGCCGTCTTCTTTTGCATCCTCAAAGAAGCAAAAAGGTTCAACCACAGTCAGGAACCGAAGCACCCAGGAAGTGTTTTCAGCGCTCATAAACCCAAAGAAACCCTGTAGGTAGGGTTCAGACATGTTCACACCTCACCTGCTGAAGGTGTGTTTTCACACACTCTGGAGCTGAAGACTGAAGACCAAACCCTTGGGTCCAAAAGTCCGACTTTGAGGCAAATAAACAAATACATTCGGAGAAACCTGTAGAAACCTGTTCTCCTATCAACTTGCCCCTCCCACTTCAAGCTTTTTTTCATGAATAAAAAAAAGGTCAAAGCTGGAGAAGAGAACATCCAAAGAACGTCAGAAAGTTTCTTCTAAAAGCCAAACCTTTTATTGTGGGCGTGTCCCTGAGAAGATGCTCTCCCATCCACAGGCAGACCAACCAACTATAGAGGCCCAATGTCCAGTTGCCCCCTCTGAAAGTCATTCAAAGGGGGCGGGACCTTTTAAGGAACACAAAGGTGGTGGTGGTGGTGGTGGTGGTGGGGGGGGGGGGTATGGTAATATTTTCCTAGAGGGGGGAGGCAGCTGTCAGCAGTAAAAGAAAACAGACTCCCAATGAAACGGCGACTAAACTCTGCACAGCCAGTGGGGGGTGGGAGTGGGGGTGGACCACACAAATCTGAGCCTTTGGGGAATCAAACCACTGTTTAAACTACTTTATCATATACATAATCATGGAGAGCTGAACTTTTACAGGATGTTTTCTGTGTATAAAGGTGAACATTTCTCTTTAGTTTGGTTTGAAAATTTGGGAAATGAACCATGTAGAAATTCATTTTTATTCATTTAAAACTAAAAAACACTTTTACTGTCAATCAATATGATCTATTTTAGAAAGTTCTCAGTGGTCTTCTAATGATGCAGTCGTTGTTCTTTTAGAACATGGTTTCTGCAGAGCTGCATTAGTTTATTCGGATTTAACTCTGAGTTGTGAGCAGGACAATTGGTGTGGAGCAACCCCGCCCCCTTTCCTCTCTCTATTGCTGAGAGCTTGGAGCAGGGAGCTTGTGTATTTTCTACGTCACAAATAAACTCCTTTTCCAACTTCATTTTCATCTGCTCCTGATCCACAACAATTTCGGGTGCAATTTTGAGCTTAATTTTTTTATATACGTCCTCCATCGTCAGAAAAATGCCACAAGAACATGTTTTCATCTGAGCAGGTCTTGAAATTTGATGGTTTGGGAATGACTAGTCCTGATGCTGTAGAGGTTTTTCAGTCACACACGGAGTTTTGATAGCAAACAAAAGCTGAAGATGATTCTTTCGACTGAAAGAACTTCTTTATTTCAAAAATCTAAAGAACCTCTGACATTTTTTTAGTTGACATTTTCACTCTCCCGAGAACAGTAAACTGGTCTGGAGTTTGAAAAACCCCTTTGGCCTTTGCAGCTGAAGGGCTCCACTGACATCTGGCTAGATTCCAGAATCTGCTTGGGTTTGTGGGTTAAAGGTGGGGTTCTGCAGGGAGTATTACTGGGGCTCCTCCACAAAGTTAGGAAGGACTCCCCAGAACATTCTGCTTGGAAATCCAAATCCAAAGCATTTTGGATTCAAGGACTACCCAGTTTGAAGAGGGAATCCTGAGTTTTAATGTCAGCAAGAATGTCCAATTAAATATAGTTAAATTTACTTGAACAAAACTAAAAAAATAAACAAATACATAAAAACGATTTCATCTATACACTTCAGTTTTTCTCATTTTTGTCTATAAAGTATAGGTCATTTGCTACTAATTAGTCTTACTCTAAAGTCACACTCACTTATTTCTTTATAATGAAAACCCTGGAGCGGAAATGTAATCCAATTAAAAAGAAAACAGCTTTTTTTGCAGAGCTGAATAAATGCTGCCCCCCACACTCCCCCAGGCTGGATGACAATCCTCATCGGCTCTGTCGCTTCTGCCTCTTTAAATTTATCGGGATTTTTTTTCTGGACTGAAATCCTTCAAGTCCAATTAAGGCGAAGATAAGCAGAGCATTGTGGGTCATGCCCCAGTTTAAAAATAAAAGCTTGTGTTTCATCAGGGAAGCTAACAGAGTTCAACTTCACCCCATTTTTGAAAAGTGCCCCCACATTTGATGGGGATCTATAAAATTGTTGTGGATGAAGCTGAATGCCTCCTGCAGCTCTGAAGCCTGGTCTGGTCCTGCAGATCCTTCTTGTCAGTCAAAGATCAACACAGAAAAACCTGCTTTGGCTGTTTGTCTGACTGCAAACTGCTGAATCCCCCGGAGTCGTACCACAATAACGTCAGCCCCAGAGGGAATTTAAAGCCCCGTGCACCATGCAGGCAGCGGCGAGCATGCATCAGGTCTCACCTTGCATGGCAGCTGCAGACTCAACAGGTCAGGGAGAAAGACGACCAAACTTCCAAGAAGTGCGGTGTGAGGCTCGCAGCCGCTGCTGAGCTCGGACTGACACAATCCCTCTCACGCTCTGTCACAGCCAGACAAAGGCTTTCAAAGCCACAACTCCACTCCCCACTTCCCTGTCAGTGTGAGTGAGAGCGGAGAGGGAGGGCTGTGGTTGCCATGGAGATGCATCTGCTGCCGGGGCTAATTTGTGCCGGCCACTCACGGTGTCCGTTTGTGTGAAAACCACTCGGCTGTTTACATTCAAACATGGCAGTTTACCTCGGCTGCTGACTGCTGACTTTCTGCATCTACTCGTTTCTTCATGTCTCCTCCAGTTTCTCTCTTTTATCTGCCTGCTTCTTCCTCTGCATGCATCTGTTTCTTTTGGCATTAAATAGTTTCAGGGCCAGTTATGCACTTCTTGCATCTTTTTGCATATACCTGATTCTTTACAACAGAGCAAAATAGTATTCAGTCAGCCACCAGTTATGGAAGTTCCACTTAAAAAGATGAGAGAGGCCTGTAAATTTCATCTTAGCTATACCTCAACTTCTTTCTCTTTCGGCTTTTCCCATCAGGGGTTGCCACAGCGAACAAGTCGCATGGTAAACTTGGTAATGTTTTACGCCGGATGCCCTTCCTGAAGCAACCTTCTCAAAGCAACCAGGCTTGGGACTGGCACAGAAGAAGAGAAGGGAACAGGGAGCAGCCCGGATTCGAACCCTGGTTTCACAGACGGAAGGTGCCGCAAACCAGCACGAGCTAAACCGGCTCCCTATCTATGTTTATTCTCTACTGATACTTAATATTTAGAATACTTAATAGCTTTTTTAATGTAACTTTTACATTTTGTCATTTGCAGCCTTCCATATTTATGTCCTAGACTCAGTGCTCAACATGCTCTGTGTTCATGTTTATATGAAGAATGGCCCTCCTAGCTTACAAATGATGAAAGTGGTGCAAATCTTCAAATAAACTTTTTAACCTGTTAATGTTTAACTAGTCTTTAAATGCTGAACTTTTTCTTCTGCTGGAAAAGCAAAAAATGTGCGAGTCAGTCCAAACCTCAAACACAGGCTGACTTCTCTTACCAGTTTCCAATGAAACGGGGGTCACTCTGGTTGATGTTAACAGCAGTTTTGAGGTCCACGTAGAAGCCAATAAGGCAATGTTTTACGCCGGATGCCCTTCCTGATGCAACCTTCTCAAAGCAACCGGGCTTGGGACCGGCACAGAAGTAGAGAAGGGAGCAGGGAGCAGCCCGAAGTCGAACCGTGGTTTCACGGACAGAAGGCACCGCAAACCAGCACGAGCTAAACTGGCCCCCCTTAGCTATACCTCAACTATGAGGGACAAAATGAGAAAAAAAAAATCCAGAAAATTACGTTGTCTGATTTTTAAATAATTTATTTGTAATTGATGGGGGAAAATAAGTATTTGGTCAATAAGAAAAGTTCAACTCAATACTCTGTTATATACACTTTGTTGGCAATGACAGCAGTCAAACGTTTTCTGTAAGTCTAAACAAAAAGTTTTCACAAACTGTGTCTGGTATTTTAGCCCATTCCTCCATGCAGATCTCCTCTAGAGCAGTGATTAGAGCTGTGACGGTGTCGAATTTTTCATCACCGTGGTGATGAACCACCAGGGGGCGCGGTGTCGCGGTTAACCGCAGCCCCCCCCCCCGGCAAAAAAAAAAAAAAAAAAAAAAAAAAATCCCCCGGCGGCCGCATCGGAAATAAATACAGTTACAACGTAATATTCTTTGTTAACAATGACAACAAATGACAACAACTAACAACTACATATCTAACGTGTGAACTAACTATAGGTTTTGTAGATTGATTGTGTGTGTGAGCGCGGAGCGTCTTGTGTAGGAATAGTAGGAAGGTGCGCACACGTGTGTTGGGGGTGTGTGTTGATTCTTCTGCAGCGGACCGCTCTGGAGCTGCACGCAAGTTTCACTTGTGCTCTCTGGTACAGACATCTTCTCAGAATATTATTTATTGCCCAGTAATAAACAGACTGCAGACACTTTGTCACCTCTCCGGTTGCCATGAAGCCTGACACCCATGAAGATCGCGGGGCAGGAGGCTCCGCTTTTGTTTATACAGACACGTAATGTTACGCTGCAAAAAATAGTTCCCAAACAAAACATGTAGTGATTTTCATGGAAATCTAACAGCGCGCGTTCATGTTTGGTGGTGTTACGGATTGAAGGAGGACAGTTACACCCCCCCCCCCAACACAAAATCCTCCAGTGGGCGGCCGTGTCGCGCACTTAGGAACGCACACAGCTTGTAATGGAAATGAATACAATGGAAATTAATAATTAGAAAGCAGTAAATTTGTCGTATTTCCTCACGAGACGGAAACTTCTGTTGTAGAATAAGGATGTTTGCTTCTGAAGGCGCGCGCCTGTTTGTGTAAACGGAGCCGCGTGCCACGTGCAGCGGGAGGGCAGACACTGAGAGCACGCGCGGTGGGAGAAAAGGAGACAACAGTCTGAAAGAAAGTCTGAACACAGGACTAGCAGAAAAAGGAGATTATCAGCAAAGATGAATGTGTTTATTATAGTTCCAAACACGCACCATATGCAAAACGTAAAAAAAAAAAAAAAAAAAGTGCGTAAAAAAAGTGCGGTGATGCGGTGATGAGGTCATCACTGCGGTGATGCGGTGATGCGGTTATCGTCACAGCCCTAGCAGTGATGTTCTGAGATATTGTGGGACACACAGGCTTTCAACTCCCTCCAAAGGTTTTCTATGGGGTTCTGGAGACTGGCTAGGCCACTCCTGGACCTTGAAATACTTCTTATGAAGCCACTACTTTGTTACCCGGGCAGTGTGTTTGGGATCGTTGTCATGCTGAAAGACCCAGCCACATTTCACCTTCAACACCCCTGCTGATGGAAGAAGATTTTCACTCAAAATCTGATGATACATGGCCCCATTCATTCTTTCCTTTACAGGGATTTGTCACCATAGTCCCTTTGCTGATAAACAGCCTAAAACAATGATGTTTCCACCCCCATGCTTTATAGTAAGTACGGTGTTCTTTGTTTACAACTCAGCATTCCTTCTCCTCCAAACACGATGAGT
This sequence comes from Oryzias sinensis, assembly GCA_037389245.1. Classification (NCBI taxonomy): domain Eukaryota; kingdom Metazoa; phylum Chordata; class Actinopteri; order Beloniformes; family Adrianichthyidae; genus Oryzias; species Oryzias sinensis. The sequence goes on along the minus strand of CM074494.1, from coordinate 10,564,189 downwards.
AGCGTTCTTACCAAAAAGTCTCATTTTGGCTTCATCTGACCATAGGACATTCTCCCAGTCCTCTTCTGGATCATCCAAATGCTCTCTAGCAAACTTTAGACGGTCCTGCATATGTACTAGTTTTAGCAGGGCGACACATCTGGCGCTGCAGGATTTGAGTCCTTGGCGGCGTAGTGTGTTACAGATGGTAGCTTTTGTTACTTTGGTCTCAGCTCTCTGCAGGTCAGTCACTAGGTCCCCCGACTAGTTCTGGGATTTTTGCTCACCATTCTTGTGATCTTTTTGACCACATGGAGCCAGATCTTGGTCTTGTATCAGCGGTCTTGTATGTCTTCCATTTCCTAATAATTGCTCCCACAGTTGATCTCTTCACACCAAGCTGCTTGCCTATTGCAGATTCCGTGTTCCCAGCGTGGTGCAGGTCAACAGTTCTGTCTCTGGTGTCCTTAGACAGCTCTTTGGTCTTGACCATAGTTGAGTATGGAGGGTGACTGTATGAGGTTGTGGACAGGTGTTGTTTATATAGATAACCAGTTCAAACAGGTGCCATCAATACAGATGAGGAGTGGAGGGCAGAGGATCCTCTTACAGAAGAAGTTACAGGTCCGTGAGAGCCAGAAATATTGCTTGTTTGCAGGGGACCAAAGATTCATTTTCCACCATAATTTACAAATAATGTGATTTTTGGGATTTATTTTGTCTCTTATTGTTGAGGTATACATATGATGCAAATTACAGGCCTCTCTAATCTTTTTAAGTGGGAGAACCTGCAGAATAGATGGATGACTGAATACTATTTTGCCCCTCTATATGTTTCTCTGCACTTACCTGGTTTAGTAGCATTTACCTGCCCAAGTCTGCATCTAACTATCTTTTTCTGCATTTACAGTCTGCAGGGGCAATAAACACATTTGCAGTTCATTTATAAAAATAACCTGCTGTGCTGTAAAGAATATACTAAGCAAGTATTTGTTTGCACAAATTCATGAATCCCCTTGAAAAAAAAAATGTTTGTTGACTCATCAAGAGCAATTTTCCGAAAAGCCTTTCATGTCTGTGTGAACTCATGTCGCATTTGCAGATAAACAAAAACCCAAAAACGTCCTCATTCCTCATAGCACACAGTTTGTGCTATTACGCATCCTGCCAATGTATTGATATTTCCACAGACAATGCACATGCCATCTGCAGAGTACCCATGACCCTCCAGGCTAAAGCACAACGTTGAGGCCCCGCCCCCATACATGTGTCCCACTCTACCAGGCAGCACCTTTGACCCTTTCTTTTTGTCTAAATATCACCAATAACAATGATTCAGCTGAAATAATCAGTACTTTACTCTTTTAAATGAAACATTTAATTGTAGGTTAACAAAAGGATATAATAAACACAACACATCCTTTTCTTTCACTGTCTCGTCATTTGAAACAACTGTTTGAATTCTTCCTTAAAGGGTTAATTACGCTGTCATGCTGTCCCTTCATGGTAGCTCTGGTTTACACAGGCAGATGACAGAGATGTCTCTAGGGGACTCTTAAAGCCACGTGCCGTGTCGCCCTGACCCCAGCCTCCCCCCAGGGAGCCACTGACACCCTCATCCTGCACTGCATTAAGCTCCACTCAAAAGTCATCATCCAGCCGAGTTTACATTCAATCTGAATGGAGGAGGGGACCAGACGGTCTCCTTCTGTCTTCTAAAGAGCAGCAGAGGGTCCAGCTGGTCCTCCTGAAGAGCCCTGAAACACCCACGTGTGTGTTTGTGATGAAATGCTATGGTTCGGTATGTTAAAGTCCTAGCTAAAGTGACCAACAGCTACATCGGTCAAAGAGAGTGGCTATGTCCGGATTCCCACCCTAACCCCTACATAGTGCACAATATAGTGCGTTCGCCGTTTTGTAGTGCTGTCTGAATCTACAATTCCCAAATCGAGAGCCCTGGACATTTCCCAGAATTCTCTGCGGATATTGTCTCTGTCATGTTTTAAAAAGCTGTAGACCTGTGATATTTATTCCAGTTAAAGAAGATAAAGACTAGAGTACCGTAACATTCTTTAAATAAATGTTGGTTGTCTTGAGGTAAAAAGACAAGAACTTTGGCGAATGCAGGCCATATGAATTATTCAAGATGAGTTTCAAAACACAAAACCAAGTTTCTCTGTGTTTAAATCCCTAAATCTTGAAGTTTGAACTTTCTCCTGAGGAGAGTAAAAATACAGAATGAGTATTTTGTTATAAGAAGAGACGAAAAAAGAAAAAAAAGTAATGAAAATGTATCTATCTTTTATCGTGCACTGCTGAAACAGGAAGCGCCGACATTTCCCCCCCCCGAATGCGATGAACAGAAAGACCCTGTGTGTGAGTCCAGAAACCCTGAGGCAGAGTCCGGCCTGCTCTCACTGACGGCACAGCTGCAGTTCATCTGCGTCACACATCTTCCACTGTCGCTCAGACTCCGTCACAAAACCCCCTCCAAAATACCCCCACCTCCTCGATCCAAAAGCTTCATCTATATCTATGTATGGTAAGTTTTTTAACTGTTTAAGACCCGTCTGAGAAGTCATCTTTAGCTTTGCATACCATTTATCTTCCAATTGTGCCCCTATTGACGGCGGGTCTAACAGGTGCTTGTTACAGTTAGAAGCAGGTCTCTAATAGTGGCGGGACTCCTTTAAGATCCACCCATCTTCACTGGGTCGTGCAGACGCCGGGGGTCAGGGGTTTATGTGTTGTGAGCCAAAATAGCGATGGCCAAGAAACACCCATTTGATATAGTGTCTAAACTTCATGCGGTGGCACACGTCAAAGAACATTCTGGTGAGGAATCTGCACGACATTTTGGGGTGGGTCCCAAACGTTTCAGAGAATGGCTGAATGACAGATGGATGACTCTGAGAAGAAAAAGGAGAAACAAGCAAACCAGCTTTCCCGGTGGAAGTGCAAAAAAAGTGAGCGATGTTTTAGAAGAACTAGTTTGAACATGGATTATTATATCTCCAAGAAAATGATCTGCATGAAAGCGAAGAGGATTTTTGATACAGAGATTGATGCCTTAACAAGAAAAGAAACGTTCACAGTCAGTGCTAACAGGAACATTATATTATGTATGAGTCAACATTTCAATATATTCTGAAATGTTCATCTGGTGTTATTGTCTGCATTTATGGAACGCATCCATCCATTTTTAACATGGTTGCTGGAGCCTATACCAGCTACTGTCAGGCAAAGGTGGGGTTTACCCTGAACAGATCACCAGTTGCAGGTCTATTATGTAACCACGTTGTTTTATAATCCCAGCCATTGATCTGTTGAATCCATTCATTTTCCAAACACGCCATTCCAGTTCAGCATCACTGGGTCACTGAAATCATCCAGGCTTCTCGTTCACCCTGAACAAGTCGCCAGTGCATTGAAGGTCACACAACCACACACACTCACATTCACACCCAGGGACAATTTAGGGCCATCAAATAACCTATGAGCATGAGAAAGCACACACGTGCACTAGAAGAACATGCTAACTCCACACAGAAAGGTCCAAGCAGAACCACGTCTCTCTGTGAGGCGCGAATGCTAATCGCTCCACCCTTGGGCAGCTCTGATTTTTAGCATCCTAAATAAAATAAAAAAACATTTTCTTAAAACAAATCCAAAGTTGAACAAACTCTTAAAAGAAGAACTGAGACCGATTGAAAATAGAAAATCTCTCTCTTCTGCGTCATTTACATTCCCTTAGAGTCCTGTCTGTTGCCATGTGACCTGGGGTTAAAGGTCAGAGGCAGGGCCAGACGCTTTTAATCTTTCCTGGGACTGACATTTTCTGTGCTCCTGCATCACAGCTAGCTAATATTTGCCGAAGGCAGGAGGCCGGCGTGCAGGGCCGTGCATGTCGGGGCGTTACGCACCTTGTGTGTGTTGGGTTTGATGCATCGGATGAAGTACGGGTTGGATGTGCTCAGTGTGGCCATCAGGGAGTGCAAAGAGACCTGAAAAAGGAGACAAGCACGCCAAAGCACGGTGATAACATGGAAATAACACCGTATTTTTGGCAGTAAAAGCCGAAAGTCTTCATTCTGAAACCACAAAAAGTGCTGATACTCTACATGAACAGCAGAAAATGGAGGACAAAACGGCCACAGAAGACTCAGGTCATGTCTTAATTCACTAACTACCAACAAACTTTATAGTGCAGGACTATCTAATGCCTTGGATTTTTAAAAAGCAACTTGGACACCATGCTCACTATTTTCTTATTACTTTTTATTTTTTAAGTGGCAAATGTAACATCACAGATTTCCTGAAGTAAAAACTTAATAAACACAAGCGTTTTACAAAAACTATTAATGAATCTACATTGTTGTGAAGATTAAAACATGGGTGGTTTATAAGAAAACAAATACCTTTTCACATTAAAAATAGTTGAAATGCAATGAATTGTGGTCTGTATTTTTCAATCTAGTGAGCACTGATGCCCACTTTCTTCACTACATAGTGCCCTATATATACTATATAGTTCATTCACCATTTTTTTGGCCAATCAGAGTCTTCAATTCCAAAATCCAATGCCTTGGAAATTTCCCAGAAGTCTCTGTGAAATACCAATGTGCATCGATGCTCACTACACAAAAACATACCACAATGCATTGCGTTTGAACAATTGTCATTTGAAAATGAAGCGGATACAGTTTTTCTCATAAACCATCCAAGTTTACATCAATAAATTCATAATAATCTTCATAAATGTTTATACATTTTAGGTTTTTATTTTGGGAAATTGGTGACGTCACAGTTGGTGTTGATTTTTTTCAATTTTAATTTTTTAATAAAGTAGTGAGGATGGTGTCAGAATTGAGTTAAAACTCAGGGCTTTATAGTTTTTTAGGGTTTATGGAGTTAGGAGGGAATTTAGACACAGCTGTCGTTAAAGTCCAAACCTTCAGCTGCACTTTTATTTTATAAAACAGTTCAAGATTCAAAGATTCAAGAAGTTCTAAGAAAAGAGTTTCAAGCTCTTAGTCCTAAATTTCAGATGGATCAGATCCACAAAACAAACAAAAAGATATCTTAAGAAAGTATACGATCTAAAAACAAAGAACCATAAATCAAATTTACATTAAAACATGAATGTTGTTTTACCAAAAATATGCTAAAAAGAAAGAAAAAGCAAAAAAATCTAAGCAGAACCAAAACCCGCCTGAAAAGACTAAACTTGTGGCAAATCGGTTACATGAAAAATACTTAATGATTAATAAAATAAACGTGCCTTTCATCTTAAAAGCATCGTAAGATGATGATTTATTTTCAAAATAAAATACAAAAATCCCATAAAGGCTAACAAATGCTAATGCTAACACAAAATGCTTGCTGGGAATGTGGGAAAAAGAAAATTCAAAAATAAAACTCCACTTTATTTTAATTCCTTCACATAAAGGCTTTCCCTGTCTGTTTTGCTACATATTGACGTCCTTGTTGTCTTTTTACTTAATCGACACGTGGTTAACCGCTGTCACCTCTTTGGCAGATGGCGGTTTTTGTGGTGCGCATGCAGCTTTTTCGGACATTTTACCTTGAACTGGGAGCTGACGGTGGGCCGTCGGCGCTTGGAGCTGCTCTTCAGCGTGTCCTGCTTGTTGCGGCTCAGAACGTGCTCAAACAGATCGTAGACAAAGTCCAACCTGATAAGCACAGAGCCATTCTTACAAAGAGAATTTGCAGCAAAAAAAAACGAAAAAAAGTTCAGCCTGTTTTTCAATTCTCTACATTGTTTTTGCTGGAGTTATATTTATTTAAAATCTGAATACAGTGTTCAATCGTCTAGATTTTTTTGGTGCAAATGTGCATGATTTTGTTTTCAGCTCACTGTTCTTTATGCTTGCTGTGTCTCCTGTACAGAATGCTTGCATGAATCTTTGATCGTGAGCAAAACTTTGCTTTCCTTCTGCAATACTGGTCTCATTTTTCTATAAAGGATTATATTCTGAGAGTTTAAACAAAAGAAAAAAAATGTCAAAATGTTCATGTCTGTCTGAAAAAAGTGTATCATGTGTGTAGTAAGAAGTTGTACAGCCTTGACGACACACCAAAAGAGTTTTTGGTGTTTTTAACATTAGCATTTCTCGAATGATGGAGGAAGTAAACTGTTTTTTTTTGTTTTTTTGTTGAAATCGTTTTAAATGGGGGGGGGACAAGAAACATTTTTTTTGTTGGTAATGTTAGTTTAGAGGGGTGAAGGGCTGTAAGCCAGCAGGAGAGAGTGTAAACAAAGGGATGATGGGAAGCCAGGGCAGGCTTTCTCCACGCCAGAAATGGCTCACGTTTTTGGATTTTGGCTTAAAACAGCATAATCATAATTATGAGACAGTTATAAAAATAAAAAACCTCTTTGTGGATTTTGTCAGCTGCTGGTTATCTTTAGTCCTATGACGAACTAAGGACCGCTGTACAAACATTTGGCAAAGAAGGAAGAGTTCTTCCTGAGCTCTGATGTCATAGGAGAAACCTCGGCATTGGAGGTTTCTCCAAAAGGCTCCCCACTCCTCCCACTATTTGATCGGAAAACCTCCGCTGAGCCCACCTGCTCTCCCTCAGCATGTTCAGGATGTCATCTCTGAAAGTATCTCTGTTCTTCTCCAGCATCCCCCTCACATCGTACACCACCTGCAAACAGCAGCAAGGGGGCGTCACACACCCGGGCACAGAGGCCGGCTGAGCCCAAGCGGCCGTCTGAAGCCTCCATACCTCGCCTGCATAGTGCTTGACTCCAAAGTAGTGCACGGCGACGCGAGGCTTCACATAAAACGGGTTTTTCTGCAGAATCAAATGAAAGAAATGTGAGAAATTTCACTTTAAACATGGAAACTGTTCATTTTATAACCGTGTTAGCAACAGATCAAAAAAAGCAAAAGAGTAAACACAATTGTGTTTTACAGAAAATTACTAAAGTCTTTTGGGGCTAAACTGTAAGTTTATGACCCCATGGACAAGTTCCTAAATTACCAGCTTTAATTTGAAGATGAATAACTAAAGAATTCAATTTTTTGGAATAAAAAAAACAAAACTTAAAACCATTTTGGCAAAGAAAAGTATGTTCAATTGAAAAGAAAAAAGTGTGACGAGGCTGAAAGTTTACTTTTTTGCTGAAATCGTTGCTGACGCAGCTAAGGATAAAAAGCTGAAATAAATGTGAGGCAGATCAAAAAGAAGCTAATTATACATTAAAACTGCAAAAACTAACATGTATTAGAAAAATGGGAAACACCATAGTGGATTAGTTGAATATAAACCAAAGAAAGAGCATTGCTACGTAAAAATATACATTAAAAAGCCTAAATAATTAGACAATGCAAGATTAATTGCAAAAATTGCTTAATAAAGGGTAACATTTTTGTAGAGCTGAAAACCTAGAAAGTGTCCTGACTTAAATAGTTTAAGTAACACTTAGGAAATAAACTAATAGTATGAAGTATTTAGATGATCCTTAAGCCAGCTGTAACTCCTTCACAGAGGCTTAGACCTACTGAGTGCTGGCTGTGGAGTTTCTCCAGTAAGGTGCCATCCGTTGCTTTGGGGAAGTGGCTCTCCTCGTTCAGCAGCGCCAGCAAACCCAGTTTCTGCAGAAACATCAAAACCATCAGAATAAAACGTTGGATTTTGAACAAAACTACAATCATTGCTCGGTATAACTAGCGTTTTTCTTCTTCTTCAAATTTTTAAAGTAACAAATGGATATTTAACACGTCTATGGGGAACTGCAGACTGAGCTTTATTTTTTATTTATCTGACAACATTTTTTTCTTCTTTGGTTTAAATACTAAAGTCAAAAACAAGACCAGGTTCCTACCTTCTCTATCAAATCCAGACACTCTCCATTGTCCATCCAGTTAATGTCCACCCAGACCAGGCCCTCCCTGCATGGAAAAACATTCAAGGTTTTTCTGGTTTAATGGATTTAAAATCAGAAGTCAAGCCAGAGTGGTTAAAAGTGGTCTTTTAATTATGATGATGCAGTTTTTATCAAAAAACAAAAAGCTTGGGCCGTTTTTTAAAATACATATTTTCTGCAGAGCGGTAGGGGCTCATTAGAAATTCTCCTCTGGGTTATGGCGTACAAGTAACCCTACGTAGATATCCCAGAATCCCTTTGTGTACAAACCCTCCCCCAGCTAACATTAGAATAGTAAAAACCAAAACCTCAGAGCTATCCAGCTGTGCAGTTTTGAGCCAAATGGCAGCTCAGACGAAGAAAATGAAGACAAAGGCCCACTTGGCCTTGCTGTCTGGGTTTGTTGTTTTGTGTTTAAACAAGGCGTTTCATGGCGGAGGGGATGTATGTAACACCTTTTTCATTCCCCTTTGATGTTTTCTTGTGCGCATGAGAGTTACATAACGTAATGAGACAAACGGACTTCTTGGTATTTGAATGAAAAGGAGAATAAAGTAGCGGTCCTCTACACCCAAAAGTGTCTCTGAGCTCCTTATTTCACATATGAAACTCCACTTTACCGACACCAAACCCCGGAAAGCCGGCTCCACTAACCATAATGATTTGATTCTAAGTCACTAAAAGGTTATATAATAAAGCTTCACAAAACGCTCCACAACTTTCCTCTTAGAGTACAGCTCCGATAAAGAGACGACTTTGGTGCTTTTTCTAGTAAACGGATGACTATTTTTACTGTACATGTATTAATTTTTTTTCTTATGAATAGATTAGATTTTTTGTCTCGAAATGTATGTGTTTAAATTCATAAATATACAACTTTAAAACCTGTAAATTTAGGAGAAAAAAGTTATATGCCTATGGCTTACGACTTTAAAAGTCATAAATATACGACTTTATTCTCATAATTTAACAGCAATGAATTTTAGGACTTTAAAGTTGTTATTTAAAAGAAAAAATTACACCGGCTCTGAAACTCCGTAATAATGTTTTTAGCTCTTTAGCAACTGAGCTAAAAACGCAAATAACTTCAACGCAGCGCCATAAACAAAGTTCTAGGGCATTTTTGTTGAGCAAAGTTGTGTTTTGTGGTCAATTAACACTTGACATTTTTCATTTAACAATTGACATAACTTGATATTGGGACAGTGGTGGAAATGTGTGCAATATATCTGAAATACATTTGAGGGCAATAAAAAAAAGGTCACACTAAAGGAAAAGTCTTGTTAACACTTACAGTTTGTAAACCAGCTGGACTTTTTAAAAGATTTTTGAGAGAAAAAAAGACCAGAAAAATACGTACTTATTGTATTCGAGTTGCTCTAAGGAGAAAATGTGCTTGTTGAAATATTCCTGCAGCTTCTCGTTTGCATAGTTGATGTTGAACTGCTCAAAGCGGTTGACCTGTGGGAAGGAAAACATGGCCACCGCTGTCAAATATTTGACTTATTTTCACGCCCTGCAAAATATTTAAGACAAAATGTGATTTCTTTGAATAAATCAGGTAATTTTCTTCAGTTGGAACGAACCTCAAAGTTCTCAAACCCAAAAATGTCCAGGATGCTGATGGATTTGAAGTCTTCTTTGCCCCTGATGCGGTTGTTGAGCTGGTGGATGATCCAGTTAAAACACTGAGAATAAAGTGCCATTGCCATGGAGTCTCTGGAGTCCACCGCCTGCCGGCACGACAGCTCAAAGTTTTAGAGATTTGCGTTTTTCCAAATGAAAAAAATAAAATAAAAAAGATTTTTCCAAAGTCCTTAAGGCAAACCTGTTCCACAGTAAGAGGTGTAGAGATCTCCTCGCCCCGGAGGATCATGGAACGGTGGGTCAGGACCTCGGCGAGCTGATCTGAGTTCAACCCGAGGAGTTCTGCCGTCCAGCTGAGAGCTGCACAAACGCAATTCATGAGTCCTGCTGCTTCACAGACACCTTTAAATGCTCTGCTTTATATAGTCTACATTATAGTTTTATTCTATGGAAGGTTAAAGGAACATTTTACAACCATGGTTTGTCGCTTCTGGCTTGCCGTACTTTCCAGAGAGAAAAAACTCCAAGAACAAAAAGAAAAGAAGTTCACTCGAACCTGTCTTGGAGGAGATTTGCGCCCCCCCTGCCGTCATGAACTCCATGTTCCCCGTGTGGAGGATCCCGGCCAGGAGGCGCAGGATGTCACTGATGTTCTCCTCGGTGAACTGCATCGTGCGCATGGCGTTCTGGAAACCGCGAGAAACGACAGTTTTTTCTGTTTTTCTTCCATTTGGGTGAAACAGCAAAGGCAGATGTTGTCATTTCTCATTTGGAGCAGGTTTTGATCTTCAGAGAGCTCTCTGAGGTTTGGATGGACAGTAAACCTTTAGGTGAAGCGGAGGAGTTGCTGCTCAGAAGGACCAAAGGCAATAAGAAAAGTGACAGAAAAGAAAGCAGTTCCTAGTTTCCATTTAGTATTTGTCATTTACGGAAGATATCTTCCACTTACACTGTTCCCCCGTCTGCTTTATCCCTCCTCCTAACCCACAGTGTATCGACGGACAAATGTCTTCCGCTGACCTTAATGTCAGAATTTCACTTTTGGATGTAATAATTTGTCTTTCCAGCGGATCTAGCATAAATATTTCACAGCTTCAAATAATAACCTTTTCAAATCAGCAACTCCACACTTGTATCCCCTCACTGTCTCCCCCTCTCTCTTTATTTCTTTTTCTTCTACCCTCCTCCCCACACACACACAGACACTTTCCCCCTCTCCCTCCCCTAACAAAAAGAACATACACTATACACTTAAAACACAAACTGTAATAAATAAATAAAAAATAAAAATAAAAAACAGAAAGGGGTTCATACAAATTTACACCCTGGCTATCTGAAGATTCATAACCTCTTTTTGTGATGGTAAAGCCTGTCCAACACAAAATGCCTTCAGCTCTCATCTGTTAGCTCAGCTGTTGGACAGAACAAGTTAGAACAATGAAAAAATAAAAAAAATAAAGTATTTGTCATTTACCAGAACCTCCTGAAAAGTGCCTTTGTCGTTGATTGTCTTCTCACTGAGGCAGCTGGACTGTCTCAGGTAGTGATAATTGTCAGGGTGGGTTAACCCGAACGCCTCTGCAAACACACACAAATGCACACATCCAGTAACCGCACAAACACAACAACACACACTCAAAATCTGTAATAAGCCCCATCATTCATCCGTGCACATCTTATCAACTAACTGAATACAGTAAATGAAGAAAATGATATACACATTTAGCTTAGCCCAACTGACACTAAAACCCCTGTTAAAATATATTGGATTTTTTCATCAGTTTCGTTTTTAAAAATGAAAAATTGCCACATATATGCATCAGAATAACAACTCACTATAAGTTTAGGTGTTAAACTTCTACCCCAGGTTAGAGTTAAATGTTATCACATCCCATCATTCTTTGTTATGTTTCAAAGCTCTCCATAGGTGTTGGACACATTAACTTACATCAGAATGTGGACAATTCTGGGATATGATTAAAAAAATAACATTTTTATGCCCAAATTATCATCCCTCCTCCGCTGTGCTTTCTGCTTTAAGAAAAATGCTGTATTTTTTCTACATGGCTTTCATATATGTAGTATTTTTACATGTACTTTAACCTCTTGACACCTGAATTTATTGGCAGCTATAGAAAAAATAGACTTTTTTGCTTTTATTTAGATATTTAGATAGATTTAGAAGGTAATTTTGGAACAGAAGTGATTTGATGCATATTTGTATTTTAGATATTTTTAGACAAACATTTATATTTTGATTTCCTTCAATGCCAAAGTTTTGCGCTTCACTGAAGGAAAGTTTCCCTCTTAAGGCGGATCTGTGGTTTTTGCTTCACCTCTCTGCTGGTTGTTGGCTCCAGCCAAGATGGCGTAGAATATGTGGTAGTTCCTCTCCTCTGGATTCTGACGCACGACTCGGTTCTGCAGAAGAAACGTGTTTTTAGATGTTTTTTTAATTTCATTCTAGGTCGACTTGAAAGGCCTGCGACTGAGAGACAAAAAAAAAAACCCTCTTACCTTTTCCAAGAGGTCTGTTGTTGAAAACGAACGAGTCAAGAGAAAAACCAGACAGGTGATTTGAGAGAAACTAACCCTAAAAAGTGCAGATGAAAGGTCATTTCTTTCACACTTTTTATTTCAGGCACTTTACCTGCAGCAACACACAGACTGCTAATGGAAACGGCAAACATTTGGCCTAAACATGAGCTGTAGAGCGTTAAACGTGGCCAAATTAAACCAAATTTACTTTATTAAAGCAAAACACTTAAAGTGTCATTTTAGGAATTCAACTGATCAAATTCAACAAAAAGATGGAACCAACTGAAGCACAGAATAACGATACAAATATAATATTTTGTAAATCCATTTCAACAGATTTGAATGTAAATATAAATGAGAAGATATGTTCTTTATTATTATACATTAAAGTAGTTGGAAGGAGCTGTAAGCGAAAAAGCTCTAAGTTATGGGTAACGGGAAGTGGAGCGGGGTTGCTCCACGCCTGTGGTCCCGCCCACAAGAGGTGAATTTCGAATGATCTCCTGCTGCTCTGCAGGAACTATGTTTTAAAAATCAACAGGTTTTTGGATTTTGGCTAAAAAATCATAAAATAATCATAACTAAAAAACGACTTGGAACTCTTTAGCAATAAATTAAAAAATGTTCGGAGTGGGACTTCAAATAAATATCACAATATTGCACTTTTTAAATAAAAAATAGTAACCTACATTTTTGCAAATATCAAAAAATAAATTGCAATCATTAAGCATAATTTGCTTTTTTTTTTCAGTCCTTCTGAAAGATTTCCATAATAGTGATTTTATAACTAAGGGAATGTTTCATTTTAGGTAAATATCATATATTATATAATATTTATTATAGAAATTTCGTTTTCCATTTTAGTTGTGAGTCGTTTATTTGAATGCACAGGTATAAACGCTGCTGCCATAAATAATGTATGAATCTGGATTTTCTTTGGAACACTTCATTCCTGCTCAGAAATGAGGTTTTGGGAGACGTTAAGCGAAGGCTGCATTTCACAGGGAGGGGTTTCAGGGTTCAGAAGGATACAGTCCACTATCCTGCCACCCTGGATGTTGCCCTTCTGGCTGAAATGCAGCTGGACGAACTTCCCGAAGCGGCTGGAGTTGTTGTTGTAGATGGTTTTGGCGTTTCCAAACGCCTCCATGATGGGGCTGTGGAGCATCGGTCGGCCGTCAGCTCTTCTGTTATCTAACTCACGGCGGCGGCTTCTGGTGGGATGAAGACTCACCTGCTCTCCAGCAGCGCCTCCTCCACGTGGGAAGCTCTGTCTCTGCAGGAGACCTCTAGGGAGTGCTGGCTCATGGCGGAGAGAAACTTCAAGATCAGCTTGGTGCTTTCCGTTTTGCCGGCTCCACTTTCTCCACTGAGAAGAAAAAAAGAATCGGTCCAGTTTGATGCATTTACAATATTTGTGTTTAGACTCTAACTTGAGTGTATGAGATGTGGAAACTATCCCGAACGACCACTAGGTGGCACTCTGCACATTTAGAATGGATAGATGCACAAGTTTGAGTCAAAGGAAGAAATTCAAACAATGTCCAACAAGTGAACCATCTGACTTTTAACAGCAAACATCAAAACATTTTTTTTCCTAACAAGAAAAAGAACATTTAGAAAAACACAAGAATAAAAATCAGACAGAAACTGTTGGGAAAATATTTATGAAAGAAGCTAAAAGAAGAAGAAGGATAAAAAGTCTGAGTAATAATTGAAAAACATTTATACGTAGTTCAAAGAATCTTTATGAAGTCATCTCTAAAGAATAGGTTACAAATCACCAAAATATAAAAAAATACAAAGGTTCTAATTGTTTCTTTAAATTCAGACATATTTCAAAAATTGGGAAGAAAATAAAAAGTAAAATATAAGAGAAACAAAAGTTTTAGCAAAGCAACTATGTTTCTTTACAGATTTATGCACATTAGATTAATATTTTGTGTCTTACTTTGTTTATGTAGAATGATTTTTTATGTCACTCTGGTTATATTTTTGACCTGACTTTTCATGTTTCAACACAATATTCTAAAATTTGGACCTTTTTTTATTAAATGACCAACATCAAAACTTGAACTGTAAAGAGAAGAACTTCAGTGTTTGCCTCTGACCAGAACCTGAACTTAAAAAAGGAGATTTCTTTGGTATAAATATCATTGACTGAACTTCCTTTATTCAGACTCACATTTCCATATTTCATCTCACGCTGTTGCTGACAAAGACCTGACCTGGATCCTGGACCTGGGAAATCCCTGTCAGCTCTTTGACTTTATCGCTTTGATCAGTGACCAGAACTTTGCTGCCGTCTCAGCCGGTTGGCAGACGATCAAGAACCCGAGCTGCAATTAGTTGGACATCCCTAAATGTTAGGCTGGACAGAGTGAAGGCCCTGCAGGGACCCTCCCTCTATACCCACAGTGACATTTAGCATGAACCCGGCATCCCACAGGAGCACAGTGAGCGTCTGACAAGTTGTGTTAATTAGAAACCCTTTGCAGCGACACGCCAACCAAAGCCTCTGAAATGAATCTCCACAGGGAGCCTTTCCAGAACCATGAGAGAAACTATCAGACACCATTCCTCTGCGCCGTCCAGCCCAGCTCCGGTCAGTGGTAAAGTACAGGTTCTGACACCAAACATGAAAGTTATTCTTCTGTAGTATCCCACTGATTTTTTTTTTTTTTTGGTTCTATTGAGTTCAAGCACAGGGGTCCCCAAATCCAGGCCTTGAGGGCCGGTGTCCTACATGTTTTTCAACCAACCTGCCATTGAAGCTCCTTCTTGGCCAAACACACCTGATCCAGGTAATCAGCAGCAAATAAGGCAGGACATCTGGAAAACCAGCAGGAGGCTGTCCTTAAGGCCTGGATTTGGGCACCACTGAGATAGAGGAAGACCCACCCAGATGCAGTGCGATCCTTGCCTGTCCATTGCGCCATAATGACCTGAGTACGGATATCACTGTCGACCCCCCCCCCCCCCACACACACACACACAGTAGCGTCACACCTTTGATCCAGCAGCTGGATGGACAGGTTTGCCATCTGAGTTACTAAAACATTACAAAAGAATAGAAGTTGTGACCCAAAATTCCATCCATCCATCCTTGAAATCTGCCACTTTCCTGTTTGAGTGAAGGCGGGGTTCACCCTGGACACACACACACACACACACACACACACACACACACACACACACACACACACACACACACACACACACACACACACACACACACACACACACACAAACACACACACACTCACACCTTTAGAATTAAGCTCAGAAGTGTGTTTTGGACCAGCTGGAGGAAACTCTTTGATGCACATCACTTACTGCACTTTCTACATGTGACACTTCCTCTAAATATTTTGTGTAAACATTTCCTTTTCCAAAAACTTTTCTCATTTTCATGAAAGTCACAGATAAGAACCAGCCTTTAAAGCTGCTGGTTTAAAAACCGTCCCCTGTCAGATGCTCTGAGCATGTGCACAGATAAAGTGAGTGATTTTCACGTGGCTGCCATCCTAGGTAATCGAACCTCACGCCGGCCCCATCGGGGTTACAAAATCATGTGGTTGAGGGTACGTTAGTAAAAAAAAGAAACACTCAGTTGGCAGGAGTGTGCGATCCTTTTTGTGCCTACCATTTATAAAACTGACGGCATGCAGACAGAAATGAGTTCATATGCTGCGACGGTCACTTGTGTGTAACTGGAACCAAGCGTGCATGTCGCCCTGACCGCTCTGACAGCCCAAAGAGGGACTGAGAGTCTGGTTGTCCTGGAGATGAACAAAACTTGTAAATTCAGATGTTTTTCATGCGCGGACCATCAGAAGATGTTGTAAAACCAGCTGATCTTTCACACACTGACCGAGTGGGAGGGAGAGGATTTCCCTGAAGGCAGGAGACGCAGGACAGAGCCGCACGTGACACAAACCAGCGGCGGTTTGAGATGAGAGCGCACGGATGTTATGATAGGACTGAAAGGTATGCAGAAGCAGTGGAAACCTCTGGGACACTCTGTTTTTTCCCCTCTGGAGCACCGCTTTATTGATGAACTCTATTTATGAAGCATTTTAAGACTGAAAAAACAAACTACAGCCCAGATGTTTGTAGGTGGACATGGTGGATGAGAGAAACAAGCCTATCAGAGCTGCAGGTACCAAAGTACAGCGTGGACCTCACCTTCATCTGAGCTTCACTTGGTTTCACAAAGAAAACTTTTTTTAACGCCAAGCAGCACGTCAGCTTGGATCAGAACAGTTCAGTTTGGAACCACTTCAGTGCAATGTTCACAGCATGAAACCGAGCATCAACAAGACTGTGGCTGAAGCTCAAGAGGATGAGTTGCTGCCTGCCAGTCTCTCGGTTGGGGGTAAAATACCTGGTCATCTGTGTTTAGGAAAAACACTTCCAGAGTTCCAATTGATGGGTTCAAATATGTGCAAGTTGCTTTGGACTGAACAGATAGCTCAATGCTAAATGCTGAAAGCACAACACAACACAACTGCATTTGTTTTTTTCTATATGTTTGTCGGGATTTGAAGCTACTCTGAAAAGCCTGTTGATGTGTTTTATTGAAGCTAATATCCCACACATTCAGGTTCCGGTTCCAACCAAATGAAGTCAATTCAGTCGCCATTTTTCCCCGACATGTCCGTCACCATGTTGGAACCAGATGTCGTCAGTAAGCCGTGATTGGTCCGTCTACATTTCTATGGTGACCACTGTCTCTAATCTAGTCCACATTAGGACTAGCGAGACGATGTTATTAAAAGGTATCAGAGCAAGAATGGTTATTCTGAGTAACAGCTGTTTATTTCTCAATAGAAGTTAATAGGATTTCGGCTGTTTGGGACCGGCAGCTTTTTCCTATTTGGAACGCGACGTGTTCACTCCAGTTCTTATTTTACTGTCAAGGATTCATCCGGGGGGGTTGACCCGTACGTGTGCTGTGTGTTTTTGAGGGTCGTAGAGAAACCTTACCACATCGTAAGTTGAGCGCAGGTGTGTCTCGCAGTTCCCTTTAGAGTTTAGACTCAATGAAAATGGAACATACCATAAGTGCATCATGAACGTTTCGTAAGCCTAATGTAAGTTAATTGCACTAATGATGTACGGGTGATGCTGTCATACGGCCTCACGCCACACTCTAGACATTAGTAAGATCTTAGTCACAGCTGCCCTTATGGCTAGATAAGAGCAGTCTGTGGGCAAAGAATGGGCACACAAGGAGTGGACACTTATCACGTGAATAGCACTTAGGATTTTGGGGGCTCTCCAGGAGAGACAGTCCCCAGGATTTGGGGGAAGGGCTTGAAATAATAAACAAAACTGTATAACATGCATGTGTCTAACCTATTTCACCCTCACTTTAGCCTGTGTGTGGTTTAAGTGTTTGTTACGACCTGTAACTAGCAGCATGCCCATGGAAAAACTGCTCATGCACAATATCACTGTACGGACTCACCTATGACCTTGATATTCTTCCGTTTGAGGGTAAAAAGGTAAAAAAGACTATTTAAAAAAAGATTATTTTCTAATACTCCAGACAGGAGTCTGGGGGAATAGACTCCCACCATTCTTCTGGTGGGAGCACTGTTCTTTTTTCTTCCAGGACACTGGGCAGGAAAATGCCGGTGAGGTTGATTCTTTCTCAGCTGTTCTGGGACAGAAAGGGTTTATTAGGAGAATTATGCAGGAAAAAGACCTTTAAAGGTGAAGCTTTCATAACAATGACTGTGGGAATGAAACGTTTTATGATCCAGACTAAGGGACTCATTGAGATCCTTGAAATTTGAACCAGTTTTTTCTCCGCAGACGGGTTTCTATGGATTATATCGGTTTTTGTTTCTTTCTGCACTTTACTTTTTTTTTTTTTTCAGCTGACGCTTTAAAACCGGATTTTAATGCTTTTGCCCTACTACAGACCTGGCACGTTTCATGAAGGTTCAGTCAGTTTAAGAAGTTGACTTTTAAATAAAGTTTTATTTTGAAAGAATGATTTCTGGTTGGGAATCTGCCCTGTTTGTTGCCCAACAGGGAGCACTGAGCGCTTCGTGTGTGCGGCTCATTTTGAAAAGCTTAGACTCTGATGAGACTGCGTCTGAAAAGGCTGTTAAATTGAAGTTAAAAGACCCCGGGCAGCCGGCCAGCCGGCACAAACTAGAACACACACATTCAGATGGAGCTAAACCAGCAGTCAGTCATTCTACTAATCGCTGGCTCTCTACATGCTGCTGCCACCCAAGGTACCCCCCCCCCCCCCCACCACGATACACACAGACGGGTGACTGAGCGGGTTGGACAAAGTACCTTGGCGGTGCTGGAGCTCACCAAGAGAAGCTGAGGCCCGTGTTCTCTGCTCAAGTGCAGGATTTCTGACAATGGAGGAGAAACGGAGAAAAATCCTTCCACACTTCATTCAACCTCACACTACTGAGGACTGAGAAGGTGTTTGCAAAGAAACCCGTCCATGATATCATGAAACTAAAGCCTCCGCTGGTTACATGAAGCCATAGATTTTAGGCCCAAAGAGCCAAACTGCATTTCTGACATGCTCTAGTGGCATTTTTCTGATGATGGAGGACATAAATAAATGAAAATAAAGCTCAAAACTGCATTTCAAATTCTTGTGAATCAGGAGCAGATGAAAAAATGCTGCTTGAAAAAGCAATTATTTGTGAAAATACACTGGGCAGGCCACCAGCTCCCTGCTCTGCTCCATTCTGATGCATCCACCTACAGACACATAGATCCATAAACTTCTCTGTTTTCCTCGTATGATCTGTTATCTGAGTCAAAACTGTACGGCTGGATAGCTCCCATATTGCTCACCGTTTCTGTTGCACCAGTATTGTTGGTAAATGGCGTATACTTATATAGCGCCTTTCTCCCTACAAGGACAAAGCGCTTTACAGTCACAGACCCATTCACCCAGTCACACACTCATTCACTCACACACTGGTAGCGGCTCAACTGCCAAACACAGGCGCCCGGCTACCACCAGAGGGTTCAGTGTCTTGCCCAAGGACACTTCGACTCATGGGCGTGCAAGGCGGGAATTGAACCTGCAATCTTACGATCATGGGTCGACCGCCCTACCGCTGCACCACGGCCATTGTTAGGTTGATCACGTGAGGTTAGTGGAAGAGCATTTACATAGGGCTGCTTTGTGCCAATGGTCCGGCCCACAGCTCAGAGGTGGATTTCTAATGATCTCCCGTCGCTCTGCAGAAACTATGTCCTAGAAAACTACAAAGGTTTAGGATGTAGGGAAAAAAATGGCATCATGATGGTTGAAAGATCACTGGAAACGATTTTGAAAACAGATCAAAAGATAATCAGTGTAGGAGTTTAAAATCTGCAACAGATCCTGTTTGTGAGGGTTTAACTACAACAGAAATGACCCTCAGTGTCTGCCGTACTCCCATCACAGCAGCTTTTAAAAAAAAAAATCAAGGTTTACTTCAAACCTTCTTTGGAAAATGTAACAAAAAGCTTCAGATCTGCTATGCTCTGCAAACTAAAACATTTTTATATGCCTCTAAAAGGCTGCATGGTGGTGCAGTGGTTAGCGCTCTTGCCTCACAGCAAGAAGGCCCCCAGTTCAAGTCCCGGCTGGGGGACCTGAAACAAAAAAACATCAATGGGGGACCTTTCTGTGTGGAGTGTGCATGCGTGGGTTCTCTCCTGGATCTATGCTTCATAGATCAATTGGCAACTCTAAACTGTCCAGAGGTGTGAATGTGAGAGAGTGAATGGATGTGTGATTTGTGGCCCTGAGACAGACTGGTGACCTGTCCAGGGTGTCCCCTGCCTTCACCCACAAGTGGCCAGGATAGGCTGCAGCAGCCCCGTGACCCCGAAAGGGACACAAAATGGAAGAAAATGAATGAATATATGCCTCTACAAGTATTTCAAACAAAAGAAAAGACTTATTGAAAATAAATTCATTTATTTATAGATTAAAAAATAGCTTAAATACTTTAAGTCCCAAACTGATTGTAAACACAGATGAAAAGCGGCTGCGGTGTTGGACAACAATATGCCTCATTTAACATCTCAAAGGCTAAACTGAGAGGCGACCCGAATTGATTCTGTCAGAATCCCTGGAGGAAAGACTCTTGGTTTTGTTGTTTTAAGGTTTTGCTGCCGGGCTTTTAGTGACCCCACATGCCTGAGTAATTAACAAGACTGGAGAGGGTGGCATTTAACCCCCACCCATCCAAAGAGTCAGGAGGTCAGGGACTGAGGGGTCTGAGTGGTGACACTTTTTCTATTACAACTGTTCATTCTTTGAAAACTAAGAGAAACACAGTCAATGTCTTTAAAAGAATATGGTGGTAATAAACATGGGAGTCATTTTATTCTCATCTTCAGTTCAAAATTCTATTCTATTTACTCAAAGATGTTTTTTTCTTTCAACATTTGTCTATTTTTTTGTAAATGAAATCAATTTCTACATAACTAGTTATATAAACGGAAAACAGTGAAACATTCATTCATAAAAATATCAAATCCCATATTATAAAATTGCAAAAATCCCCACAGAATTTATAGATCAGTCGATCTGACTCCGTGTTATTGCAACAAAAAGAAATATTTCCCAGAAAGTGGGATTCTTATGAATGAACAATGAACTTTAATATGATATGATTGAAGATGTGAGGGGACGATCCGATGGCGACGTAGTTACCCTGTTGCCATGGCAACTACAATCACACATTTGCTTTCTCATGCAGTAAAAAAGATACTGATTGCTAGAGGTATATTTTTTAAAGGTTTCAAAATGTAACTTCAGATTGTTCTGCTTATTCTGAAGAGATTGGTCGTTTGCTCCAGACGATGGTCTCTGTGTTCGACACAAAGGTGTTGCACCTTAAAATATTCCTCCAGTCCACTTCAAACCTGAGTGTGGAAATCCCCAGTAAAGGTGGATTTAAGCCTTTATGCTGTGGAAAACTGTAAACCTTTGAGACAGAGATGTAAGGTTTGTTTACATGTTTACCGGCAGGAGATGTGGGGAAAAAGATGGAATTTAATGCAGGGGTGTCCAAAGTATACGCAAAGAGGGTCAGATTTGGTGAAGGGAAAATCTCTCAGGGCCAACCAATTTACCTGCATCCTTTGAACATTTCATGCTCATGAACTGATGAATTAACTTTTTTCCTCTTCTGTGAATTTCAGATTTGAAGACCGGAAAGGAAATGAAGAAAAAGTCAGTCTGGAAAAAACCCACTTTAGTCTCCATTAAGTCTGGGTTCATTTATGTTACATATTAATAATTACTAAACACCCACTCATATATAATAACACAATGTATAAAACACTGCAGTTGTGATCAGAGAGACACATCTGTTTATTTTATTTACAGTCAATATTTTAAAAATGAGCTAGAAAGTATCACAGAAAAGTCCCACTGCATGTCGTTGCCACAGGTTTATGACTTCTAACAGAATTTATCCAATCAAAGTGCTGGGTTAGGGTTAGGGTTATTGATTTTATGACCAGAGCCTGCAGGCCAGCGGAAATCTGAACGTGAATCACATTTTCCCTACAGGCTGGACTTTGGACATGGCTGAATTTAAGTGTCAGAAACTTTGGGACTTTCTTTGAGGAGAAGTTCTAAATTCTAAAACAAGCAGCTCAATATTTTGGGAGTTATAATAGAAAAGATTCTCATGTCAAGACAGAAGGGGATCGGAAAAGCAGGATTGGGTTTCTACAGAGGACAATATGCACTTCCAGTGTTCTTAGTTCTCAGAAAACGTGTGGACTGACAACAACTGGAAAATGTAAAACAAACAAACAAACAAACAATCCGGTGATTGGTCATGTTTCAGTGACTGAGGCTGAATTTCCAACAGCCTCCGTCCAGCTTCCCGCCCTTCCACCAGATGTTGGAAATGGACTACAGGAATGGGAGCATTACAGAGGTGCCACACTAATGTGGCCGTCTAACAGTGGATGTATTAGTTCAACTGAAAGGGGCGGGGCCTAAGGCTTTGTGAAAGACCGTATGATGGTTTATCTTCAGAACCAACAGAACCAGGAAAGGTTCAAGGTTCGAAACTTCGGTTTATTTTTCGTTGTTACTGAGATGAATGAAAGTCAGGAGGCCTTCCAAGAGTTTCACTGTTGGTGGTTTGGAAAACTGCTGGGATGTGCGCTCTCAACCATGTGGGGGATCTCCATGAAGGCAGCGTGTTTGAATGCGGGCAGGTACCCGCTCCAGCGGGATCCCCTAATGAGCAGATGGTCTCGTGTTGGAGCTGGGTTCTCCCTCCTTCTCTTTTTGCAACAGCTACTGTTTCCTTCACCTCCTCCTGCCTGGCTCTGATTACCCACAATCCCTTAAATCCGACAAGAAAGCTTCCTCCCTCGCCTCAAAGTGCCAGCTTGCAATTTATGGCAAGAGGCGCCGCCTTTGTGCGTGCGTCGGCCGCTGCCGCGCTTGGCGTTTTACGAGGGCTTTTTTTTTTGTACTCTTTTGCAAAAGCTGTGAGCGTTGTGGGTCATTGCGACTCCGTCCACGTACGCCGGCAGCTGTGCAGGGCTTCCTTCCGAATGATCCCTTAGTTCAGGGTGTCCCGACAAAACCCTTCATCACACTTCAGAAATGTGGGGAGTAAACAAACGGGCTCAAGTCCATCCGCTTCTATTGTTAAGAAGCCGCAAAGTATGTCAGGTTCTAACATTTATTCCCTCAAACATAAACACAAAAGATCCAATCAGCTGCATCAGTGAGAAAGCCCGTCTTCCTATAGAGTCACGTTTGGAAAAGACACGGGTTTACGGGATGGGTAAAGCCCGTGCGAGCTGGATACAATGGTATGATCCATGAAAATGGTCGACGTGTTTGTCAAGACTCCTGTCATTGACTACAATACTACTTCTTTAGGATTTAGGGTTCTGTAGTGACGTTTTGGCAAATTTCATTAACCCTGTAACGCTGGAGATGTCGCCGGCGACGGCAAACTGACACATGCATTGTGACATGCTGTAACTATTCGACTGTTTATGTGATAAACATTAATCAGCTGATTCTGACGGGGAGAAAAACTGTTGTTCATTGCATAATGTTGCTCACCACTAGGCCTGCACAATATACCGCAAATTTATCGTTATCGCGACATTAAGCTGTGCAATATGGATACCGCAAAAGACGGCGAAAATCGCAATAAATGGTTACCTTAAATGTGCTAAAACAATCTAATGGCAGCTTGAAATATTGAACAAATGAAATAAATCCCTTTATGCATTTAACCAATCAGAAGGACTCGTTTACGTTGTTGATCAATCAGATGAGCTCTTTTATGTTTGATGTTTGCCTCCTACGTCGACGAGGGTCATTTGGAGTATAATTTTTAAACTGTTGCAGTGAAATGGAAATGATGTTTTTGGTTGTTTTGCTGTTTGTTTATATACCGCGAATTATATCGTTATCGCAATATTAATCACCAATATCGCAAATCGCGAGTTTTCCTCATATCGTGGAGCCCTACTCACCACCCTTAAAGTCATGGATCTCTCTGTATTCTAGATGGTTTGCCAACCCGTTCTCCACATGGATCAATGTTTTAGCATGGACTAGCCATGAACATTAGGATACTCTTGAAAGCTCAAAAATGGATTTTCCATGATATAGGCCCTTTTAAAAGTCTCAATGTCTCAATGAAGATCAGTACCAGTGACATGTCTGACCGAGTTCCTGAGTATAGACACGTAATCCTCCTTTTAGAATCCATTTTGAAGGATAACTGGACGGCTGCACTTGACTTGATATCACTAATTCTGTTATTCCTGTCAGATTCTCTGGAATCACCAGTGCCCTCTGTCTTCAGGCAAAGGCACACACATTTTTGATGATGATAGAAAGACTAAACAGTAAAGCGCAGCTCAGCTGCAGCTCAGTCAGTTTGTCAGGTTGGTTGCGGCGGACGCTGCCTCATCTGCCGCTTTCTCGTGTACTTGAAGAGGAAATTCATAAATTTGCTACTTTTTCCCAAATAAAAGTCGAAAACTCACACAGAAAAAAAGTAAGGGCTTACCAGTATCAGTCTAGGGGTTTATTTGTCTATGGCCAAGCACACAAAGATGTTGAAAGAACCACCAATGACTATGAACTCCTAAGATCTCGCCTTATTAAAATGCCGTCACCTCATTCCATCTCTCTGGTTTTAGTCATGCAGGATTTTGGCAGTAAACCATCATTGATGCTTTGGCAGCAATGACAATTTAGAGAGAAAACATTTTTTGTGATCACTAACTTCATGTTGCTCCCAAAACATTTGAAATAAATATATTTATTCTTTGTGTTCTTAAGTGAATGTTTAGCAAACTGAATCAGGGATAGGGTTAGGGTTAGATCCCCCCTCAAGAGGGATCTGCACATCATCTGTTGCTGTTTGGTGCTGCTCCAGCTGGAGGTTTTAGCACTTTGCTTCAAGGCAACAATTAGCAGCTTATTAACGGCTCAGAGGCAGTAAAAGTCTCAGGGAGCAAAACAGTGTTTTTCAGGAGGAGCAGACTCCGGGTTCACTGTGGTGCTTGAAGTAACGCGTGGCGGCAGAGGTGGGTTTGTCCTCTGTGATTTGCATCGTTGCGGCCATCGCACACGCTGAACACAAAAGCGGTTCGTTTTTAAGCGGCTTCGGGAACAGGTGGGAAAATTGGTTGAAGGACATTTCTGCAAAGTAGCAGGAGGCTGCAGAAGCCTCTCGAAAGATCCGGGAAGGAACAGACCCATTTGTCCCGCACCGATCCTTCTGAGCAAACAAAGCGCCTCATTGTGGATCAAGGCCTTCGCCGCCACATCAGGACATGTTTGCGTTTACATGTTTACATGTTCCTCACTCTGTCTAACGTCCAGCCTAACAAAAGAGCCGTTCTGTCCCGGTGAGGAGCATGAAGAGAGCCATCCCAGGAAAAAGAATGCGTAAAAACCTTTGTTTACGTCACAGTAAACGTGAACCATGGATCAAATCCCTTCAGTTTCAGTGCTGATGGAGCTCAAGAATGGTCACCAAGAAGAAAACAATCCTGCAACTTTAACAGTGAACAGGCGGACCTCTACTTTTCTTTTAAATTGTAAAAAAACAAAACAATAATTATTCATCGCAGCAAACCTGTTTACAGATCCTGACACAGATCCAGCATGACTTTCCCGTAATACAGTCCCATATCATGGTATAACCTCCACTTGTTTACAGTAGGATTTTATCTCTCCTTCAGTCTTAATCAAGTCATTTGTGTCACGCCACCTTTCATGAGGATGAGATGAGTTGTAGACAGCCACTCACATTTTGGTTTTTGAAAATGTCATTAAAGCAATCAGATTATTCAAAGTTGATTCAAACTCTGAGAATGCTTGGAATTGTTCAGCCTCAACTGAAGAAGACAGGATTTCATCAGCTCAACATTTGGAGGTCTAAATGAACAAGTTAGGGAATTGGGCGACCCAGTGGATGTAAAAGGAGAGCAGAGCGTTTCCTCCCCATAAAGTGAGTTTAGTGCGTTTAAAGGGGGCATGTGAGTGCCGTTATCCCCAGTGTCAATAAAAAGGCCCAAATGAGTTTGTGAAGTGTCAGCTAATGGTTAGAAAAGCCGGTTCCCAGAGTGATCTTCAGTACGCTGTAAAAAGCAGCAGAGCATTATGGGAAGTTGGTTTAAAGTAGCAGCCTGGGTGCGACTGTTAGGCCCAGGGAAACTATATCATGATTTTCATGTTTTAGGTGGAAGAATGCTGGAAGTATTAGTACATTTTTGTGTCTGTTCTTCAAGTAAATGTTATATTTTGCTTAGCAACCAGTCTTTAAGATCAAAATATTTCATGAAATCGCACACGGATGGACCTGGCCTTAAGTCTTAGTGAGATGAACCCGTGTGAAGTTGACCCCAAAGGGTACTGCGGCCATTTGGGCAGTCCAGGCCCGTGAGGGTTGCAGAGACTTTAACTTGGCAGGTAGAGAAACAATGTCACTAGCCACTTTGGCAGGTGAGGCATTGCTCATCGTCTTTGAGAGGGGGCTCAAACTCACAACCGTGACTTTTAAGTGTCTGTCCCCCCGAAAAAAGAAAGAAAAAAAAAATGCTACCGCAAACATTCATCCCAGAGTTGGTTCAAACATTTAATTTGGACTTTATTGTGCAGGTTTTATACTCACATTGCAGCACGCAATGCATTCAGGGGCTGCATGGAATTTCTGCACTTCTGTGCTTTCATTAAGAGCTCACTATTGCTGCGTTCAGGTTCGCTGTTGATTTCTAGGATTTACTCTGACTGACCTCAGCTAACACAACACACACATTTACTTGTTGCTCCATGTCACTGTAAGTCTTTGAAATGACTGAGACTCACAACTACAACACACTGATCTGTAAGAACACACAATAATGCAAAACGTTGCTCATATTTCATTATATGCCTGATCCTCCCAATTTGTAAAGAATTTGAAAAAGTAATTATTTTACTGTTTATCACTAGTTCTACTCTTTATTCTTCTTTTGTACATTGAAAAAAACATTCGCCCTAACGTGTTGTTTGTTTGTTTTTATGACCTGTTGCTCGCAGCATGCCTGTAGAAAATAATGTGAATGAACATTTTCACACTACGGGTTCACCCAGGGGTCTACGATTAGCTATACTGTGCAGGCCAACTTTATGCCCCTTACAGGTTACCGTATTTGCTGCCCGTGGACAACCTGTAACTACTGTGACTAACTCCACTGGAGGGAGTGGGGGGAGGGGGCATCATATTTAGGATTATAAAGGTTTCTGCTGTCACTTTAAGGCCGCTTAAGGCACTGACCCACTGACTAGCAGTGTTGCCATGGCGACATCGTGCTGGAAGACTCACTAGTTGGTTAAGCACAGCCCTGGCACATGGGAAATCCAGGTTCGATTCCCAGGGGTCGTGATGAGCTTCATGCAGTGTGGGTCCTTGGGCGAGACCCTTCAGGCTCCAGGGGGCCCAAGTCTGTGTCCCCCTGTGCCGGTCACCAGCCCAGGTAAATTAAAGGGTGGTGTCAGGAAGGACATCCAGCATAAAAATCTACCTGTGTGAATCCGTGAAAGCTGATTCACTGTGGCCCACCTGTGCTAAAAGGTGCATAACATCTAGCAAACTTCCCATAAAAAGGGGAGGTCTACTGTATCTCTGCCCAGCAAAATTTGGAATAGTCGGTTATTTTAGGCTTCCATAGAAAGATAAGAAACATTGTGTAAACACATATTTTTGAACACAATTATGTGTCCCGTGAAGAAGACACCACAGTTGCCACATGGTTAAGCTTCCTCTGCGGATACTTTCTTCGTGAAAACAATACTTCTGACCACACGTAAACAATGCAAAGCAGGCACGTCCTCAGGATACCTCGACAACCACAAAACCAGCAGTTGTCCCACACAAAAACACAAGAATCTCTCCGGTTTCCGGCCTTTGCTACACTGGGAGGCTGAATGTTATCATTTTGAAGCTATAACAGTTTTGAAAGTCAGATGAAACAATGGCTTGAAGGCTGACTTGAAAAGCAAAGAGGAAGGATGTGAGGAAGGAAATCAGCCGACAGAGGATGGAGACAGATTAGAGATTCTGTGCAAGTGTAGAGATTGTCAGAGGTGCAGCCAAAGAAACCAGGAGACTTGAAACTTGATCAAAGTGTTGGATCAACACTAAAGACCACAAAGGTTGATTCAAAGGGGCAGATATGGTTGATGGCTCAATCGAGAGCCCTGAAAGCAGAGGAGCAGATATCCTTAATAGGAACTTTCAAGGAGATAAAGAAGAAAAACTTTAAAGGACAACGTCAAATGTGTTGTGTTTCGGGCACATTTTGGACTCTGCTGCCCCTTAGAGAACATAAAAAATACAGTTGGGGCTTTCTAGAAGAAGAGGAAACACATAAAACATACCTGATCAGGATGCATTGGTTCTGTTGCCTCTTCCACAGCGACCGGTAGCATTCGTTGGCGACTGCAAAGATGTGCGGGGTGATCTCGCCAAGGTGGTGGCGGCTGTACATCTCCATGGCCTGTCGGTCGTACAGACCAGGTAGCAGCTGGTAAGGGTTCACTGCTGCCAGGATGGAGCCGATGTACGTCTACAGAGCAGGACAGACGATAAAACACATCTTTAGATGACTGTAACTGTTTAAATTACTTTTCTCACATAAACTTAATCGTAAGCAAATATATTTGCTGCGGAAAAGAAAACAAAGGTAGAAATGAGCCAAATGCACAAAAGTTAATCTAATTGGGCAAAACCGAGGAGCATTAAACCCTTTTTTTAAGGAGAAATGGCATATCATCTTCAACAGTTTCATAAAACTTCCCGAGAAAGCTCAGCAGCAGCTTCTGGTTAAAACCAGCTTCAGACGTCTGTTTTCAAAGGGAAACAAACCAAACTGCTGAAGAAAAACGTTTGCAAAGCCAAAAGGCATCTTGGCTGCTCTTCAGTGACGTATCCACTAATACTCAGGGGGGGAGAATGGAGCACATCAGCACTTGTCTATGGGAGTCGACTGTGCTTCAGAACGGCTGCTGAAGAAAGCACTCGTCATCACTTTGTCAGGCTGTTTCTGGTGACGCTTTCACACCCTCTTTACAGGAAAACCATGGCGATGAAAAGCTGGTAGATCCTCTGATGCTGCGTTTAGACCGGACATGTTACAATATGGGATTACATATCTGCCAAAAATTAAAAGGGCGTAAAGACAACTAAGCAGGTGTAATTAGAAACTGAATGAGTGAACCTTACAACCACGCTGGAGCAATTCTAACCAAGCGACCTTGTATTTTACAACTGAATGGCTGAAATCCTAACTGAGCAGTGATCTTACTCAGTCAATTCTCTTTTGCGCCCTCACCTGAATTTACGCTCAGTGTTAAGGGGGCGTTTTTGTCACTTGTGGGGTGGTGTTCAGGGATGTGTTTGTCACTTAGGGGCAGGAACCTTTCTGGCTGATCTGATTGGCCAAAATTTGCATGTCAAGCAGCGGGGCGGGACTTTCATTTTGGGTCTTTAATAGAAAAAGGAACGGCGGCTGTAACGTGGATTAAAAGCATTAAAACTGTAAAAAATGCAGTGAATTTCACATGAGAAAAAACTTACAGCACAAAAAAACCCCGCTACACTTTCTTACCTTAGTTTTGGGTCGTTGGTTAATGTTTTAATCCACATTACATCCACCGTTTTTTTCTATGAATGCTTCAAACAAGGGGGGGGGGGTGGGCAAACAAGTTTGACACAAAGAGCTGACATTTCTAACTGTGATAGTCAAAGAGCCACACCACACACTGATCTGCCAGACACAAACACACAATGAAAGCCATGTTATTTCCCATTATTACAACAGCACTGGATTAAACAGGGCCATTTCAGTTTTAAGTGTTTTTTCTGTATTTAACCGTTATCACACATACCGGTGAAACGTGCATGCTGGTGTGTGTTTATAAAAGGCAGCGAGCGCAAAACTGAGTTGGTTGTGATTTATTTTTCAGTCATTAATCAGCATTTAAAATTGCGTCTTCTTGTCTGTCGGAGTTGGTTTGCCAGCGTCCTCACTTGCTAACCATGGATTCATCATTTTAAAATTCTCTGGCAGCTAAGGTTCGATAAGTTAGAAAGATCTTCACAGATTTGGACTTCATGTTTCAATAACTCTTCTGATCAACGTTCAAATGTGTCAGCAATCAATCCTTTTGCATTAACACAGAGAGTGAACCACAAATGCATTTCTGAAGAAAAAAGATTGTTTTTTTGCCTTTTAATCAGAATTGTTCGTTTCAAGCTGTGAATGCAGACATGCAGCAGCCGGCTGTCAAGGGACCGTCAACAAATTGCAACCTCTGTGAACTGTGAAACACCATTCTGTAAAAATCAATAATCTCACAAAAAAATCATAAAATTATTATAAAGCATACTCTTGTTACAATACATATTTTGTAGGAAAGTCCATCTATATTTTATCTTGTTGCATATACTTTTACAAATTGTGTGCGCTTTGTACGTAGAGCCAGGAAACGGTCATTGAAACTTGCATAGCAATGTGCCAACGCAAGAGTTTTGTACGTTTGCATAGACTCTTTTATTAAGAGTGGTTGGTTCAACACACGTAGCAGAGGGTGCTGTGAATTTAGCTTAAGACTCATTTCAAACCAGGAAAACAGCGTGAAGCTGCTTTACAACACTAGCAGGAGTAAAAAAGGCATTTTGGAAGAGTATAAACAAGTCAATGGTGGCCTTTGTGAAGGTGACAGGTCATAGCAACCATATGACTTTTTTCCCGTCTCACAATGTTGAACATGTCTACAGATTTATATGTTCCTATAGGCATGTCATTTTTCTAACTTTCCTTAGCAACCAGTCTTGTTAAATGCTGAGATGCTCAATTATAGCGATTCATGGAGGAGTTTGTTTTCTAACATGCATGGCTCTGTGCAGTTGGATGTTGGGTGGACAAGGAATGTGTTATAAGGCTGTCGTGATGATTATTTAAATAATATTACCACAATGAGTTTAAAAATCGGTTGCTATGGAAATTAAAAAAAAAACTTCCTCATAGAGACATAAAACTAACAACACATTTCTTTTCAGTCCAAAACATGATAAAAATGTTATGGTTGTCATGGTCCAAAAACTTCTACGGAGGTTCCTATTTTAATTCAACACTATTGTAGCCACTACTATTGAAACTACTGTAACCACGATCCAAGTCTGACACTAATTGATTGTTGTTGTGGTCTGCTGTGTTGGGTGTGATTACAGGCAGAGGCGAGAGCCTGCAACTTTTGTGATTCATGTGTTACCCCGATGCCCCAGTCCCACCCCAGTTCCTCAGCCCTTTCCGCCTTCCCCCACGTTGTGTCTGTTGCTATGTTTTGTAACGCTGTTGCTGCTCTCCAAGGAGGTCCTAAGAACAGCGCCGCACAGCCACATATAATTACTATAAACTGCAAGTATAACTGCAGATGATTATAATTTGAACTAAAGAGTTCCAGGCTGGACTTGGGGAAGTTGGTTAGTCGACAGAAAAACATAATTTGCAGTCATTTCTCAAGGATAAAATCAGGAACGATACAAAGCAAAGTTTAATGGAGCATTAAAAAGCCAGATATTTTCCAAGAACTAAGCAAAAAACAAAAAAAAAACAAAAATAAAAACTTAACAGCAGATCAAGTTTTATTCAGGATTGAGCTTGAAATAAAGAGTTCTGAAAAGGCCTTAATAACCACAAATCCAGATGTTTTTTTTTCTCTTAAATTGAATTCTTTACAAATTTTGTCTGTACACCTTCGACTGAAAGCGAAAATCTTGTTAGCGCTGTGCACACTGTTCCCCAAGCTGCGCATTAGGCCGTCGCCTCCAGCAGGAGAAGAGATACAATATAAAAGGGGAGGGCGGGTGGGACATTCTGGTCTGCAGAGCGTCTGTGTTCTGTGGTCAAAGCCACTCGACTCTGTGATCCGGGTAATCCCACACGCTGACCCATCAAAACATACACTTCTCTGTATTTTTCCGTTTGAATATTCTCCATCATTTTTTTCTCGGTTTATTATCATTTCATTACCTCTAACACAGTTAGTCAAACTGGTATTCAACTTTATTAAATCGGAGCAGAGATTCCAGGTCGTGTCTTGCTAAAACAAGCATAGAAATTAAAAGCAGGAGGCTCAGTGTCTTGGTGAAAAAGTCTAGTTGGATGTGGGCAAACAGAAAAGAGAATAGGGTGAATATTTCTGCCTGGAACTCGGTGTCGTGTCTGAGGAAAAACCACGCTCTAAGAACTCAAATTACAGCCGTGTAAGCAACGATTAGGCGCAGAGCTGGGAGATCACGCTGCTAATTCAGTGCTTTTTTTGCAGAGCGCCACTTTGTTTTGGGGATAACAATCCATGAGAACAGAAAACCAAATGGAAACATTTTCTGCTAACTGAAGGCAGAAGCTGCTGCATTTTTCACGCCAATTACACAAATCCCTCTGAGCAGATAATGATATAAACACAAGACAAAAGTCAATTATTGGCTATGAGTTCAGGGAATAAACATTCTTTTTAGATAAAATATATAATAAAGACTTACCTGCTATCATTAGTTAAGTCTTAACTTAGACAATACTAACTCTTTTGGATGATTTAGGTCTCAAAGTACTGAAGCCTGGAGCCACAAAGAGCTGTGATTGGATGTCTACTGAATTTATGTTAAAAAAAAGTTTCATGCACAACTTTAAAAACAAGAAATATTCATAATTTTAAATATTTATTTATTTTATTTAGTTTTTGAATATTCCTGTTTTGTTTTTTTACAGCGCACTGTCTTTTGTAGAAATAGAAATAGAAATATCTTTATTGTCTTTGTACATGTACAACGAAATTACAGTGCAATTTTTTCCGGTGGAATAATAAAAAAATCAAATTAAAATAAAAAAACTAAAACTGCGAAATAAGGCAATATAAGATAAAGAAATATACAAAAATATAAAAAGAAGGTTACATCTTGTCAAGGTATTGCACGCTTCCCTAATAAATTAACTTTATTTAGCAGCGTTTAAGGCTCTTGGATAGAAGCTATTTTTTAATCTGTCTTTGTTTTAATCGTCCTGTATCTTCTGCCTGAAGGCAGCAGTTCAAACAGAGAATGTCCGCGGTGTGATTGATCCCGCAGGATTTTCTGAGCCTTTTTTAGGGAGTGGGAACTGTACAGTTCTTCTAGGGATGGGAGAGGGCAGCCGATGATCTTCTGGGCTCTCGTGGTGAAATGCATTCAGCTTTCCCGATCCATATTCGATGGCTAGCAGGTTTTTGGCGTCTTTCTATAAAACTGGACTCATTTATCTATGAAGGTTTGAACTTTGAGAGTGTTTGAAGAGACAGACGAGTGTTAAAATCGATCCGTCTTCATGTCTGTCAGAGAAAAGAGTATTAAGTGTCAGGATCTAGGGGCCTTTTTGGGCCTTCATGGCTTGCCATACCTGCCCAGCCTACAGACTCCTCCAGAATTAGATTGATCCTTCATTGCAGCTGGATCCTGGTGTATTTAAGCTCCATGCCTTCACCCACACTGCCAGTTTGTTGTGTTCTCTTCCCTCAAACAAGGCATTTCAAGTTGATGTTTCTGCCTGCTGATGTTGATCCCAGTCCTGTTCTTGGACGTCAGGTCAAGTCCCTTGTTGGTGTGTTGCCTTAGTTTTGGGTTTTGGGCAGAATGTCATGTGCATGAGCCTGGACTGGATTGGTGCACCCAATTCCCCACCTTGATGTCTCCAATGTGGGGCACTTTTCGAAGGATTTACAGTAATTCATCTAATGTATAAGGTTTAGAGGGGAAAAAAAGACATCTGCCCTGTACCGGATTTAATAAAAATAAAGCTGGACTCCAGTTTTCATCTCCAGACACCAAATGCTACTGCTTCAAAGAAACTCCACGTCGGCTCTGCGTGAAACTCAACACTGCCTGCTTCTCCTGCTGTACTTCCACCATCCTTTCACATGGCTCACAGCCTCGTGACAAATGAAAGAGGAAACTTATCTGCATTTCCCAGAATGCTCCAGGCCATCACGAAAAGCATCATCAGGAAAGTCAACAGGAGCTGGAGGAATTCTTCACATGGGAAAATTCCTTAGGATAATGTTGTGCTTTGGAGGCCTCGTTTGGTCGGTCGACTTAGAGCTAAATCCTTTCACTCACCTCCACCAAACAACCCCAAACCTGATCAAAATGCACCCGATCGAGCCGCAGAGGTGACATAAGCAATGAAATACCCACTTTATTCAGGACTTGTTAGACCTTTTCAGCCTGAGGGGTTTGTGAGGCGCCTCACCACAATCGTCCTTGAGATTATCCAGTGAAAGAGAGAAAAGTGTTTTTTTTTTCTCCCTCTTACATGGTTTCTGTGGCAGAAGGCTCAAATTCTCAACACAAACACTTAAAAGCATCCAGATTCACGGTCACCTGACCGGCGAGCACGGCCGCTTCAAAGTCAGCAGGTTTCCTTTTGGTTTTTTAAGTCCTGGACTGCAAGGACATTGTTGTTTCGGCAATTCCTCTTTCTTGCTGCCTCTTTGAGCAAAACACTCATCAGAATGTGCATGCGCCTAGTTCCTGGTGAAACATTATTTAAAATAGTAAACGACGGCTAAAGTCCAAAACCACAACCAGGTTTCCCTGATTGTTGACTTAAGGAAAAGGCTGCCATCATGAATAAAAAACCAAAGTCACATTTAGGCCCACATCCAAATTTAAAGGTTTAGGGACATTTAATCCAATACCTCCTAACTCCCTGAGCATCATTGGGAAGCTACTGGAGGAAAAGAATGTAGATCTGGAAATTGTACATTTCCAACAGAGTTAGCATGGCGAGCTGGCAAAGGTGGCATTTTCTTGCTGCTCACACATTTTTCACTGGAATATTTTGATAAACGTATAACATTAATCGTTGGCTGAGGCTCAATGAAATGATGTAACATATGATATCAACATATAATAAATGTGGGCGTGGTTACCAAAAAAACCTCTGTTGCCGAGGAAATTCCAAATTTTACCTTTGCCAAATCTTCTAAAAATTCTGTCACCCCAGGCAATGAAAAAAAATAAAATGGTTGATATGGTGATAAACGCAACAGAAAAGCCGCCATTTTGGAGAAAGCTGTGTTTTCTTGAATTTGTCAACTCTGATCAGGGTAGACGGGGCAAAAGGCGAGAGTGAGGGGTGAGTAGTAGCCAGTGAGGGTGGGAGAGGGTAGCGCCTGTGGGCCGTACCACACCGCTTGTGGCTTTCATGGCTTTCCTGACTCTGTGACTGATTGAGTTCAAGCAACCACGATAAAACAAAGGTTCTGGTAAAGCGAGCATTAGGGTGTCTCTATGAAGAAACCTCTGGAAGGAGGTCCTGCTGTTAAGCTGACCCAGTCAAATGTTTGGGTTCCTGACTGTTTATAGAACGGCACCAGCCGATGCTGATGGTGGAACTGCAGAGCTGGGGGAGAAAATCTCTGGCAGCAAATCTCACCGTGAGGGAAATGAAGACCAGATGGAGGAAAAACACAATGGCGGTAGAAGAAAAGAGCCGACTAACCTGACGGACTGATGGCAGGAAATGTAAAGGGGGGGTGCGGAGTGTGTGTGTGTGTGGGGGGGGGGGGGGGTATGCAGCAGCGATACATTTCTGCACATTTGATGTAGACTGTGATTAAAGTGAGCTGAGCTCAGTCTGCTGTTTGGTTTTCATATCCCTGCAGGCGTGAGAGGTGGAGGTTCTCCTCTCTCTCTGGAATGTCCTCTGGTGTTGTAACATGAGGACGTTTGGACACCGTTGTTGGCAAACGAAACGCTTCATCGCACAATAAACGCAACAAGATACCTTACAGCTCTAGTGTGAAAGTGAAAACTGTTCAAAACCGTAGTCACAACCGCTCTTGTGGGTGGATATGGGCTGTCTCAAGCACAAATGATCACGCAATTTCTCTCCATTCCCTACAGGAATTAATTGTACTCCTCATTGACTTTGCCTTACCTGGAATTTTGTCTTGAGAGTTGGAGAAGTACTAAGAAAAGGTCACATCCCTCGGGAAAAAAAAGGGCGAGAAGAAGTATTTGGATAACGGGATCCCACAAGACCATTTAAGCACTGGTGCATGGTATGACGGTTGAGTTAATATAAAACAACTCTTAAATCTATCATGTATTTCTCAAGCCTATCAGAGTAAACTATATCCATGTATATGATCATATATTGCCTTTGGCTCACTAAAGTACGATTTAAAAAAAAAAATAGCTCTTTTCCTAGTTTTTCCAATCCGGAAGTAAGACTACTGGATTTTGGACGCACCGCCGTGTGAGTGACACCTATTTAATGATGTCAAGCTAGAGTCGGCCATTCATATCTGAATGATATGCACATATTAATCCAATATGCACATCCAAAGATGGAACATCAAAACACCATTTGTGCATATTCTGCACATAAAATGAAAGCCTTTTGGTGATCACCGCTAGCTTGAATGAGAAATTCGGTGTGTGTTAGAATGGGGAAGATGCTGGCAGTGCAGAATCCTCCTTGAAGGGGCGGTTCTCAGTTTATGACATCACAATGTGCGGAACTGGTCATTTTTTTGGGTTAGGAGGGGCTGGCAAGGTCAAATAGAAAACAGACCCAACACCCCAACAGCAGCTAAAAAAAGATAAAAGCCTCCAATTTAAAGTCTTATCAAATGAGATTGAAGCAATCTGTCCACCAGATTCCTGACAAATCTGTCTTCCTGACAAGACGATCACTGAACCGCCACCAGATGGACATGGAGGCTCTGCCAGGCCTATTTAGAAACCAGAGAATGCAAGGAAACACTAAAAACTCCCTCGCACTACTTGTTCAGTGCATTTATATGCATTTCTGACAGGAAGAGTAAAATTCTTTACAGGAAGTGACATCAGGATTAGATCTGTGAAAAAAACAGAGAGCTCCTGCTGTACATCTGTGAATAATCAAAACTTTGAGCTAAAAGACAGCTTTGTCCAAAACCCGAAATGTAAATTCGTTTTCCACAAGCTGCTTTTTGATCTGAGAGTGTCTACAAGAGTCTGTGTCTGTGGTTTTGTTGCCAAACCGCTGCGCTGCAACGGCAGATCAGGAGAGAAATCTGGGATTCAGAGCACCCACAGCTGAGTTTGTGAGCTGAGCCGCTAAAACCAGGCAAAAGTGAAAAGAAAAAGTTGCAATATGGACCGATTAAACCACTAAGAAAAGTGGCGAAAGAGTTCAAGACTCAATTTTGAGACAATGTCACCCTGAGGAATGAGGATCCTCTTCAACATCTGGGAGTAAAAAAGACAAAAGGCAGCAGCATAGATGTTTTGAACCCCAAATAAGCTCCACCAACCTGGAGAACAGTTCCCTTCATTATTTAATAAAGTGTGAGTAAAGTTAGCAAACCCAAGTCCAACCTCCTGCAGGTTTTACAGAAACCCAGCCTTATCTGCTGGATCAGGTCATCAACAGCAGATAAGCCAATAAGGAGCTTCAATGGTAAGAAAACATGTAGGCCCCTTGAGGCCTGGATTTGGGCGCCCCTGTGGTAGAGTGTCCCCCCTGAAACTGGTAAGTTGTGAGTTCATATCCACGGCAGATTCATTCCAAAGACTCAATTTTCAGATCCAATTTGACCCGCAGCATTAAGGGATTGGACCGCGAAGGGTTAAAACACCAAATAGTTCCTGAGCACGACTGCAGCTCGCCCCTCCCCCAGGGGATGGGGAGAACAAATGTCACACACCTAGGCTTTACCTGACTGTTTGCCTTTTATCTATGGTCAGAGCTTATCCCACCAGCATGACAGACGTGATCGGCCCAAAGCCAAACTGCCAAAGACTATTTATTAATTCATGCGCATTTTTTGTATCACAAATAAATCTTTTTATATTTGTATTCCTAAGATCTCAAACATATGTCAGCATTTTCTCTCTATTCTGGTTTAATCTGCAAAAAGAAATCCAGACTTTCTGGTCTAAAACTAGCAGCTGGTTCTGTTGGACTGTTTCACCCTGTGTGCCAACGTCTGCAGTGTCCATAAGGGACATCTCTACGATTCTCCCAAAAGCCTCTTTTGAAATATGATTAAAATAAATTAAATGAAGTTTGGCCTCGATTACAAAAGGAGTTTATTCAGACATACCTCTGGTGTGTCAGAAGTTCATAACCCCTGTTTTTAAAGTAAAATCTGTCCAACACAAAAGGCCTTCAGCTCTCATCTGTCTGCCCAGCTGTTGGACAGGACAAGCTAAAAAAATGGTTTAACATTGATAAGTTTTTGGCAAACTTTCTCTTCCTGTTTTGTCTTTTTGTTTACATTTGACGGAAGCAAAAAGACATCCGATCAGCTTGCTTCTACCAAGTCGGGCCAATTCCAATTGGCTGAACCTGAATCACAGTGAGGGTGTCATGTGAACTAAACCTATGATAGCTCTTTTTAACACAGCACTGCAAACAATACCTGAATATATTTATATGACATAATTTAACTACAAAGAACAAATCCATCTAAAAGGTCAAAAATGCCAGGTTTTTATCGTTTCAGATGCCAAATGAATATTAAATATCTAAATTGTATCCATTTAGGTAAACGCATTGGACTCTATTGTATCAATACAAAGTGAGCTGGTTCTTTTATGTGCTGAGTCATGGACACTGCATTGAGATGAGTATCAAAACACGCGGGAAGGAAAGATCCAAACTCCTGGAGACAAGCGAGGCCTGGGCTTCTTTCCATGTTCTTCAGTTTTTGTCATCTCTCATAGTTATGAAAATATTTGGGGCCCAAATATTCCACTTTGTGTCTGGGCTAACAGCAGGTCTTTGGGGCTCACTGTGTTAACGTCATTAGGGGGTCTGCAGTGAAGGGGATGGAGATGTTACTTATCTCAGTGAGACAGGATTTGCATGTTCTTTTCTCCTCAAGTTGCGAAAGTTTTTTTGGAAACTACAGGAAACCTTTTGGTGAATTAGTCAAGCTGAAACTCCAACAAGCCCATAAATGTCTGCCGCGTGTCGCCTTGCCCAGAAAGGGATCATGAAACAAGCATAGTTAGGATTTCTCAGATGGATTCTCTGAGTCTGTGGGAGTGTTGCTAAACGCTGTTCTCAACTTATATCAACATTTGGGACTGTTACGTTTACTGTAAGCAATAAAAAAGGACTTTAAATGTTTTCAAAGAGGTTCTAATATTTCATTGGTCGGTTGTAGCTGTGTTTACAGATTGTTTTTGTTCACAAATAAACTCACCTTTAAATATTCTCTTATTTTTAAACGTGACACATGACTAATGGTGGCTCAAATGCAGGATGAAAATTCCTGTGGTGGGAATTCTTGGAGTTCTTGGTCTGACTGACCCCCTGCTGGAAGTGAGGGGGTGCTGGAGCTGGGGGTGGGTATGGGTATGGGGGGACTTCGTTTGTTGGAATCTGCCGGGGGAGACGAATGAGTGCACCAGTCCACGGCACAGCTGGTTACAATCACAGCAACTGAGGGCTGAACGCGGCCTGCGGGGTGAATTTCAACTGCGCTTAAGTGAAGTGGCTGTAATGCACTTTAGACAAGCACAATATTTTCACAGGGAGAAAAAAAACGACAACTGGAAGCTGCACACAGCGTTCAGATTCCCAGAACAGCGCCCTCTGCAGTCTGTCTGAGCTGGACTGTAGAAAGACGTTACACACTGGCTAGGTTCCCTCACCACTCCCTAACCCCTGAAAGACTTCATAGCGTCGAGACTGTCCAATGCTCTGGATTTTAACTCAATTCGGACACATGCTAACTGCTTTTATTTTTTCATAAATTCCAAATATGATGCCATCCATTTAAAAAGAAAAGCAAGGGGGACCTGGTTGCAGACAAGATGGCGCCCAGACATCATTAGCCGGAAACTGAAATTCTACAAGCCTTCAGAACTGTGGCCACTTTTGTTGAAACTTTTTCTTGTGAATAAACAGTTCAGTGTGCAGCTTGAGCTTAAAACCGGACAAAATCTGTAATTTTTAAGTTAATTTTCATAAAGGGTTTAAAAAAAGATTTGTACACCGGAGCTTCTTGCAGTTTCAGAGCTCGGCTAATGATGTCTGGGCGCCATGTCTGCAAAAAAAATTATTTATTTATTCATCTACTGAGTTCTGCTGATGAAAACTTGGCTGATAAATAATTAACTCAAACACAATGCATTGTGGTCTTCATTTGCCAACTGGGTGACCAGTTTTTCACAGAGAATTTCCAGGGCACTGGATTTTGGAATTGTGGATTCAGACTCTCCGCTGGCCAACCCTGGTCCTCTTCAGGATCCACAATCTTGCCAGGTTTCCAGTTCTCCTTGACCATCTTTCTGTGGATTGGCTGACTCAAGTGATTCCACATCCTGATTGACGAAACACACTGGATTGAGGTAGTCCACATCAAGCAGTCCAGTGAGGGCTGGAAACCAGGCCGGGTTGAAGCTGTTGAGGACCACGGTCGGCCAGCCCTGCCTTCTTTAGTGCACTAGTGAGGGAATTTGTATACAACCATTGTTTTAGCACCACACTCTATAAGAATGGCTCAATTATTTTTTTTTTCAGTTTGTCTGTACAAATCATTTGTTTTTTCATGTCTATGGCTGAAGAATATCAATATCAATTTCTGTGTCTCTATGTAAAACATTTAACATTGAACATTTGACATTTAACGACACGTCCCTAAATGAGTGTACAAACTGTATAGGTTTATTCTTGGCATGAAATCAATTTTTTAACATAGGAGTCAATCGGAAGATGAGACTGTTGCAACCCCCCCCCCCCCCCAGTGGTCTTTTGAGGAACTGCACTCTTTGGTACTTCCTGGTCTGGTCTGTGTCAGATAATTTATTTATTTATTATTATTTATTTATTTTTTACTTGTCCTGTCCAACAGCTGACAGCTGAGCAAACAGATGAGAGCTGAAGGCCTCTTGTGTTGGATACATTATACTTTTACAACAAAGGGTCATGAATCTTCTGACACACAAGGTGTATATTTGAATAAACCCCTTTTGTATTTGAGGCTAAACTTTATTCATATTAATCGTATTTGTAACCGTTTTTTGTCGGACCTGATGGAAAAGAAAAGGAGGGAAGAAGAGAGACTGATGTTAGAGACAGGGGGTAGGAGAGTAGTTATAGAAGGGCGGGGGTAAAATAATAAAGCAGCATAATGCAGCAAGTTGCTGGATGTTTATAATCATTACTGTCGGGTTTATATGTATAACAGATCTAAAGGGGAGTGGGGGGGGGGGGGCTGACACACTCAAATGTCATAAACAGACATGTTGGCTCCAAAAATGTTCACATACAAGCAAGTCAACATGTAAACAATACAACTAATGTTCCCACACGCATACTTATGCATTCAGACTAACGTGTGAAACATTTCATTCAGTCACGTAAACTGCTTGTGCAAAGGTGAAATAGCACCTGTGCTCGAGTGACTGTTTATGTTCTTCTCAAATGGGTGAAGAGGGAGGGAGAGGGCCCACTCATCCCGACACCAAGACCCCCGCAGCAGCAGCGACAGCAGCCAGGACCCCCCCCCCCCAACACCTGCACGGTAGCAGATAGAGAAAACCGCCCGCCAGGTAATCACACCCGCCACTCAGGCCAGGGCCAGCAAGACCGCCCCAAAAGCCAGAGAGCAGGGAGGCAGGGGGGGGACACAGATTTGTCATTCAGGACTCTGGATGAATAATACAGTTTTTTTTTTCCTTAATAATAAAGACATGTGCTTCTGAACTCAGTTTTAAAGATGCCATAACTTGTGCGATTCGCGGGTCAGAGGCGTCACATTTAAATGTTAAGGCACAATCTGAGGTCCTGCAACATGATACAAGTGGCAAATCAGTCCGGCAGACGTTGAGGCACGATTTGGACGGCAGACGTGGCGACAATTAGGAACTCAGCGGTTCCTAATTGAAAAAGACGTTTTTAGTGACTTGATCGGTGGGTTAAAAAAAAGTCCAATATGGCCGCTCGATGTGAAGATTTTAGTCCTGGAATTCCATCCATTTTTTCAACCTGCTGGGCCTGTGGCGTCGCCAGAGACTATTTCAGCCACTGTTGGGCTAAGGCGGGTTAGCCTGGACAGGTCGATCGCCTGTCACAAGGTCCATGGAGTCGGACCTACTTGTAGCCAGCCGCGTGGTAGACAGAGAGTCTCCGTGGGTGCCGTTGTAGCGGGCGTGATCATTCCAGTAGTGTCTCTAAAGGATCTGGTTAACCCACAAACTTACTTCCCAGTACCTCTGTAGAGCTCTCCAAAACATATAAACCCAAGCTACTTGCTCAACATCATCCATGTTTTCCATGTTTTCCAGTACTACTCTCTATTCATGCTTGTGGACATGTATGCTAAAAGTGGCCTTTTGGAAAATGTTCCGGAATGTGAATAATTCTGTTAAGATTTAGCACCAAAACTCTCCCCTAATTACAGTTCTTGTATTGCACTTGGTTTTTTTGGTAAAGAGAGCAGTCAGGCTGCAGATGGACATCTGTGATGAACTGATTGGATAATTTCAACCATACGGGAGCATTCAGATGTCATTAAAGTAACGAGATGGCATCTGTCAAAGGTTAGTGTGGCTGATGCGCGCAGAGAGCACAAAGCCGCCTTTGTTGCCGGCTGCTTCTCCAGAGGAATGTGGCGGGTCAGGTTTGGCCATTAATCCATGAGTTTGAAACGGGACAGGGACGTTTGCTCCACGTATTCCTTTGTTTGGCAGTGAAGCAGAGCTTCCACGGTTTCACTCAAACTGAGGTCAGCAGAGCCTCTTTGTTTATGTGATAACCTAAGCCAGACGTTTGTTAGACAACAAAAATGAGGTTTTTCTTCTTTATTTTACTTTTAACAGTTTCCACAGTATTTATTTTAGTCAAAAAGCATGGACTGTCTCACAGAGGCTTCCCTGTGGTTGCACGACGGTTGAGCCAGTGCAAGTGTTCACAGGTGACTGCGGTATGACTCTGACAAACAGACGGCGATAACACAAACCCCACACTGAAAGGCAGATCGGATCAGGATTCTGGTAACACTCCATCACACTTCAGGTCCACTTCCTGGAATCAAGCCCGAACCAGAGACCGGACCGGAAGCCACTTACATAGATGTGTCTCTGCTGGTAACGCAGGAAGAGGTTGTGCATGACGGCGCCATCGTGGAGGTCCTCGAGGGTCGCCATGTCCTCCACGCCTCTGATGCTGCTGTGGTGCATGGGTTGAACCTTCTGCCAGCTCAGTGCATTCTGCTTGTAGGTGTACACCTAAAGGAAGCACCGAGAACAAAAAAGGATTACAGCCCAAATATTTAGAAGCATTTCAAGTTAGCTTTTAGTCATTTTGAACTTTCTTCTGTCAAAGTTTAGGAAACATTCCACTGTGAGTTGAAGGACGTCCACTTCCTGTTTACACAAGATCCATAAGAATAGGGGTCCCCAACCATGGGTCACAGAA
Source organism: Oryzias sinensis (assembly GCA_037389245.1). NCBI lineage: Eukaryota > Metazoa > Chordata > Actinopteri > Beloniformes > Adrianichthyidae > Oryzias > Oryzias sinensis. Next base: position 10,521,186 of record CM074494.1, on the reverse strand, counting down.
GCACCAGTCCATTGGTCAGTTTGATATTGGCACAGAATAAATCCATACCTAAAGCCTAAGTCACATGTAACCGCACAAGGGTTGACCCGTACGGGTACTGTGGGTTTCTGGTTTGTGAAATGTTTTGCACTGTTTCTGTATTTTATTTTTTATTTTTCCCTGAGGTCAGGGAAGGGTTATAGAGAGGAGTGGCTGCATCTTAAGGGAAGAGTAGGTTTGTCTCAAAGTTCCCTTGAGGCTTGTTGAAAATGGAATGTCCAATTGTCACGTGTATGGTAGTGTATTGTGATGCATTTGTAAGGTAGTGCACACACTTATGAAGTAAAGCTACGTTGTCACCGGGCGGGGAAATGCGCGTTCAAGCCACCACTTTTCAATCAAAGGTCAATGTTAACGTGCATAAATGGCAAAGGTTTTGGGCTGATCCATTCTCATGTTTATTTGTCTCAACGTAATATTTTAGACCCATTTAGGGCTCTAGGTGCAAAACACCCGTGTATTTTAACGCGCGTGTTAAAATATATACCAGTTGAACTTTGGCCAATCAGGGACTCAGATTTGGAAGTGGCATACGGGTAGAGTCCTTTCCAAAACACGGAAATACCAACCGTTGCCCTAAGGGCAGCTCGGAGTAAGGCTTTAGAGAACATCAGAATCCAAACTCTTCATCAGAGCTTCCCTCCCAGCTCCTGATAAAAATGGGACCACTGAACCACAGCAACAGATGTCCCAGATACAGAGCAAATTGGAAGCTCATTAAAGAGTTAACTTTTCTTTTGTCAGGACCAACTTTGATTAAAACTAGGGAAGCACAAGGACAGTTTGAAACGCACATGTTCTAATGTCACACCGATGATGATCAATGGCAGGAAAAAGAGAACTGGAAACGTAAACCTGTAAACTGACGGATTCACTGAGAGTTCTCATTAAAACCGGGAACACGTGGACTTCCTTTAGCAGGACTCATGAGGACAGCTGACCCATCGGTTATCTCAAGACTTTGTCTGACTTATAGACCCCACACAAGCAGGGAGGCGCGAAGGCTGAGACTCTTTCACGCAGGAATGCAGCTCTGTGTTACAGGTCGAAGGGTCAGAACTCAAACCCTGTTTTTTTATGATTTAAAGATTAGACATACAGAAAAAACATATGAGTGAACTCAAACGTGACTCATAAAAAGATTCTGGTTTAAACAGTGTTGTCTTTTACTTCATGAGAATGCAGCTATTAGGGAAGCGTGTTGCATTCAATAAAAAAAACAAAAAAACAAAGCATGATCTTCATTCTTATTTATTAGTGTGTCAATATTTTTTTTCTATGATTTTTTTCTAATAATTTTAAGTACTACAAAAGCAAAGAACTACAAACTAACTACCCTGATCTGCTCATAAAACTGTAAGATGACCTGCAATTAGAAGTAGTAAAGCCTCAATGTGTTCGTGTCATTAGCTGTGCTTCCATTACACATGTGCACAAAACTTTATCGAAATTCTAGACATGACAAAAAAAACACAATTCTCCAATTACATTGTTTCCATTAAATCCTAATTATGCAAATAAAAACCAATCAACTCATGCGATAAGTCATTCAAAAACGTGGTAATGGATGTGAACAATACTTTGTTTTACAGCAGATACACTCAAATTTCTGCCACATCACTAGCGCTCATCATCATCTACCAAAGGAGACGATTGCGTCTCATTCAGGCCGGAAGCGGCAACGGATGAGAACATTTTGGGAAATCGTTGCAGGTGATTTTAAAAAGGAGCTGTGGATCCAACAATTCCACATGACACGCTCCACTTTTGATAAGCTGTGTGATGTTGAGGGGCCTATCCCTGTGCGTGGAAATTTCAATACGTCTCAAAAGCCACCTCCTCCAAGAGCAAAGCTTTTTTTTTTTGGATAAATGCAAGTTTTTTCAAAATTGTGGTGTTTTTTTTTGTCTCATTTATTATCGCAAATCTAATTTGCACAATTTCGTAGTTAGTGGAAACGCGGCTATTGACGTGATTCGCTTTGTTTATATGCTGGTCAGGATATCGCCAGTCTGCTTTTTTCCCCTATTGACTTTATCAACAAACATCACAGAGTAAAACATTGGATGTAGTTCTATTAATTAGTATAAACTGTTAATTTTGTCTGTGGTGATGCAGAAAACGAGTTACAGAAGGAGTTTGAATTGATGTGAAGCTGCAGAGGGAGACAGGGACCGTCAATAAAGCAGAAGAAAACACCCGAGACAAACAATAGCTGTTTCTCTGTAACACACAATAAATAATCTCAAAAACATCCCAAGAACTCAGGATTGTTAAAACAAACTCCACAGAAATCCCTGATAATATTACTCTTTCTCTCGAGTGAACCAGTGTATTTGAGTAATCAAATTTGTAGACGTGTCCTTAGCTCCTCACTTAGGACAACAACAGTCATAGTCCTAAAAGAGAGAATTGTAGCGATTATTATACCAGAGTAAACACCCAAAAACATAAACAAATAGATCGGAGGATGTGTCTCTAACAAGACAAAAGTATAAAAACGAAACAACAGAAAAAATTTAGGCGTAGATCAGAATTTTCTTTAGCAAAGTTGACAAAGTTGACCACACCCACAAGTCTGTGTGGTGCTTCCGTGTGAGGAGGCCCAGCTTTTAGCATTTTCAATGTTCTTATGCTAATACTACAGGCTATTTTTATTCATCTTTGTGTTTTAAATGTTGAAACGAGATGTTTTATCTGCAGGTGGAGGCGTGTGTAACACTGTTTCTTCTGCACATGACAGGTTCATGACGTAAGGTCCTCCACACCCAGACGTGTCTCTGAGCTCCTTATTTCACATATGAAACTCAGTTTTACCAACACTGAACCCTGGAAAGCCGCTCCACTGACAATAACTTGATTATGAGTTCAGAAAGGTTCAAAATTTCTTCGTTTTTAAATCCTATTCAGAAATAAAGCTGCACTAAACTCTCCACAGCTTTCATCTTCGAACACGGCTCAGATAAACAGACAACTTTGGTGTTTTTTCCCGTTAATTTATGACTTTTTTTTTTCCGTAAATGTATGTGTTTTAAAGCCATAAATTTAGGAGGAAAAAAGTCATAAAAGTCATTTAATTTAATAGTTATGGCTTTTTTCTCATAAATTTAGGACTTTGAAGTCATAATTTAAAAAAAGAAGTAAACAGCCCTCCATCGCACTTCCAGAAGTTTTAGTTAGAGGTATTAAAAAGTAATAATTATCAGACATCTTAGTCACGAAATATCAACTCTGATAAAAATATAAAAAATATGAAATATAAAATATTGATTATTTTAGTCTTTGTACTTTGAAGGAAAAAAACACACAGAAACACAAATTAATTTAAAAAAGGAAGCACTAATATCAAAATGTAATAAATTGTTTCATCAATTTGATTAAAAAGCTACAAAAAAAAAAGCAGGCGTGTTGTAAGCAGTCATTTATGAGCTAACTACTTAAAAAAACTAAAGTCTAACTTTTGGACTTAAGGTAAATTATCATAGATAAAGCCAGAGATGAACTGCTAACTAAGCAGCTGCAGAAAAAGTCATGAAAATATGAGTCACTTTCCTCAAAAATAAACTTTTAAGCTGATTTGGATCATAACTAAGATGCTAGACATATACAATTAGATCTGAGGCTGCGCCTCCAACATAAGTATGGAAACGTAATGGCAGCTTGTGTTGTGTTCACACAAGGAGGCGTGTTTGTCCTGCAAATATTTATCTGCTCGTTACTGGCCAACACCTCTCTGCTCATAGGGAAAAGGTCAGGAAGGTCCAAGCACAGCTCGCCTGATCCCGCCTCTGCAGGAGGAGATCAGAAGGTGGTTTCCACTGCAGAGGGTACAGTGGGTCTGCAGGATGTCTGTTGAAGATTTAGGAGGGATCTGTAAGAGGTCTGCACAGGATCTGTAGTAGGACTGTAGGTCTGCAGTGAGGCTGCAGAAGGTCTGCTGGAGGTTTACTGAAGCTCTGCCATATATATGTCTGCATAAAAGGTGCAGCAGGTCTGCAAAGGTTTAGCAAAACGGCTTCAGAAGATTTTAGGAGCTCTGCAGAACCGATAAGAAATGATCAAACCCTGCAGAACATCTCTGCAATTGTTCTCTGATACAGATTATTCAAGAGACATTAAACAAGTCCATCAAATGTAAGGACAGATGATTTCTCCCATGAACAAACAGACGTTTCAGTCATTTTTTTGTCATTTTATACACATTTATCGCACATTTTTACGATTTCTGGTCTTGGATGTAAGTGTTGCTGTTTGCTACATTTCTTTTATGTTCTTTTCTTGGATCAGTAATCTGGTTTTTAACCACGAGAGAAATTCAAATGGAGCCTGTTCCCCCATCAGGTGACCCTGGAGGTTTCTGGAGCAGCTCTGAGAGCAGCTGTAGCTGCAGATCCAAAGAAAGGCGGCTTCTGTGTGAAGAGTCGCTCACATGTGACCTCACACATTAACACCCAAAACGCCCCCCAGCATCCTGCCAGACATCATTTCCCACATTCCTCCTGCAGTGACACCGCAGGAGGAAGCAACGCTTCTCTGACTGTAGAAAGACTCGCCCGTCCTGACGGATTCATTGTCCCATCCAGGTGAAAGCGCTACAAAGACACACGGATGTCCGCAAATAAAACCTGAAGCGAGTCCAAGTTTCCCTTGACTCGGAGGTGAACCAGCAAACCGCAGATCTGACCTGTTAGACGAGCCCCGTATAGACTTTATTTACAGCCAGCAGTAAAACAACTCAGGCTGGAGCAGCAGGAATAACATCAGAGGAACCCTCCTGTTCTAATCTTTGTTGCAGAGAAGGACAAATCAGTTGTTTGTTTGTTTTTTATTCCAATGATTTGTGGACTTTGGTTCAGTTTAGAAATGTCCTACAGGATAAAAACAGCCAGAATCATTGAAATGTTTCCACCAATTTAAAAGAAAAAATATATATATATATATTTAATCAAAGAAAGTGTAACAAGTCAAACTCAAACTGACTGAAAATAAAGAAAAGTAAAGTTAGATCCTTAGTGCTGTTGGTTTTATGCCTTAACTAGAACTGTCCTGGAATTAAGCAATTTTTTTAGAGATTATTACACTCAAAAACTGTAAATCTTAGCAGATTTTCTGTGATTTTTGTCCAAAGTGGTGTAAAATGACCATAAATCTGTGTTGATGTTAATTTTATACACTCTTTGCTGACAGATTGGAGATTTTGACTTAAAAAAACATAAGATTATAGAGATTTTTCCTATTTATAATTAAAAGAACAAGAGTGGTGGAACATCTGGAAATTAAGCACAAATCTCTACTCAGTTTTTAAAGAAAATGTTCAATTATTGTTTTTATTTAACTTATACTTCCAAAGTTTGCTCTTCCTCATAAAGTCATATCCACCAAACCTCAAGTCTGCCCTGATCTGGTGCCAAATTTCTAATAAACTCCTGCTGCTCTGCAGAAACTACGTCCTGGAAAACAAAACCTTTATTTTATTCTCAAGAATACTGAGAACGCTTTACGATTGATCAAAAGATGATCGGAGAGGGATTTTAATGTGGTTTGTGGAGTTTTTCATTCTGTTCAACCTAAGAGGCTCAAAAGTAAAAAGTCTCTTTCCTTTTTTAGCTCAATCCAATCAGGAGGAGCAAATGTTCAATTAATTAGTACATCTTTGGAGACACGAATGGGGTTTCGGCATCCCAAAAGCAAAACTACAGGGGTCAGCCGATAAGTGGAGCAGCAGATGCTGCAGGAGTAAATCTCTGAAGATTGGGGAGGGGGGCTTCTGGATCAACAGGATCTGTTCCTGGATTAGTCAGGATAAAACCTGCTGTTCTCACTCACACAGACCAGGAAAGTGAATTCAAACCAGACTGAAAACTGAATCCTCAACAGAGAATTTCCTCCTGATCTATCCATCAGTTGGTCTTCACTGAGTGGAATATCCGGACGGACGTTCTTGTTGATGCCATGACCTTCAGTCCCATGTTAGTGCTGAGAGAAAAACAACCTCCGTTTGCTCCTCTGAAGTTTGTTTGTGTTTCAAACTGAAGATCTTGAGAAGTGTACCCACAGAGTTCAGGATCTTCTGGACTTCAAACAAAGCATTAAATATGTACAACACATCGCCAAGATAAATACCCTTCCAGTCAGCCATGAGTGTGATAGGTCTAAATTCAAACACGAAAGGCAGCGAAGTTATAGGATAGGAAGACCATCATGCAGTTAAGTTGATGGACAATTTCGAAGAACAGCTGGAGGCTACAACATGTAAAATAAACGAACTGACGAGGGAATCCAATAAATTGTTGACAGGTGTCTAATTCTGTGGAAAACAATCCTTTTTGCTGTCCTTGCTACTAGATATGGGCTATTCATGGTCGATAAATTGGCAAAACCTGTACAGGGCAGGTAAGGATACCCTTAGTTACACTTGCATGTTTTGTAAATGTTGGCTACAACCTGCCACCTGCAGTATGCCCATAAAAAAATATGGATGAATATTTTCAGTCGATGTACCCAACAAGTACTCCACGATCTTGATATTTGCGATATCTGCGAGGCCCCTATAGACTTACCCATTTCAGTCAGACAACTCGTGCAGTAGAGAAAGCTTTATTTTCCAGATTTTTCTTTTGGTTTGGCATAAGGCTCCGCTCAGATACAATAAAACAAGAACTTCCATAAAAGTACCCCTAACGGAGCTCACAGGTGGAAGGGGGGGGGGGGTGCGACAAATGTATGACAGAGGGTGTAGAGCACACACCTGGTTCTTTAGCCCTTGTGCTGTCCAAGGCACTTTGATATTGGGAGTTGGGTCATTTAGACCCCACAAAACCTTTTTTCTTTAATGATTTGTGATCTGCACTGGTTTCCATGGATTACATGAAATCCTCTTCACCTTTATCCACCTTTGTCATGGTAGGGAGAACACGTCAATGTAAGGGTGGAGTAGGGCTGTGATGATAATCGCATCACCGCATCACCACGTTTTGCATATGGTGCGTGTTTGGAACTATATTAAACACATTCATCTTTGCTGATAATTTCCTTTTTCTGCTAGTCCTGTGTTCAGACTTTCTTTCTTTCTTTCAGACTGTTGTCTCCTTTTCTCCCACCGCGCGTGCTCTCAGTGTCTGCCCTCCCGCTGCACGTGGCACGCGGCTCCGTTTACACAAACAGGCAAACATCCTTATTCTACAACAGAAGTTTCCGTCTCCTGAGGAAATACGACAAATTTACTGCTTTCTAATTATTAATTTCCATTGTATTCATTTCCATTACAAGCTGCGTGCGTTCCTGAGTGCGCGACACGGCCGCCCACCGGAGGATTTTGTGTTGGGGGGGGTGTTACTGTCCTCCTTCAATCCGTAACACCAAACATGAACGCGCGCTGTTAGATTTCCATGAAAATCACTACATGTTTTGTTTGGGAACTATTTTTTGCAGCGTAACGTTACGTGTCTGTATAAACAAAAGCATAGCCTCCTGCCCCGCGTTCTTCATGGGTGTCAGGCTTCATCATGGCAACCGGAGAGGTGACAAAGTGTCTGCAGTCTGTTTATTACTGAGCAATAAATAATATTCTGAGAAGATGTCTGTACCAGAGAGCCCAAGTGAAACTTGCGTGCAGCTCCAGAGCGGTCCGCTGCAGAAGAATCAACACACACCCCCAAAACACGTGGGCGCACCTTCCTCCTATCCCTACACAAGACGCTCCGCGCTCACACACACAATCAATCTACAACACCTATAGTTAGTTCACAAGTTAGATATGTAGTTGTTAGTTGTTGTCATTTGTTGTCATTGTTAACAAAGAATAGTACGTTGTAACTGTATTTATTTCCGATGCGGCCGCCGGGGGATTTTGTGTGTTTTTTTTGGTTTTTATTTGGGGGGGGGGGGCGCTGCGGTTAACCGCGACACCGCGCCCCCTGGTGGTTCATCACCGCGGTGATGAAAAATTCGACACCGTCACAGCTCTAGGGTAGAGTCATTTTGACCACATAAGATAACACAAGAGTTAAGTGGGACACGGAACAGGTGAGTTAATTGGGCTGAACTGTCCACAAGGAAGGTGTAAACACACTGCTGAGCTTCCTGCCTGAAGTTCATTTTTTATCCGCAAACAGCCCGTATAAACCCAGAAGGGCAGTTGTGACAAAGTAATAGGTTGTAAAGTGTTGATAGTAAAATGTAGGATGCAGGTAACGGGTCATCGTGAATCTTCAGCCTCCATTTGTCTTTCGTTGTGTTAGCATCATGGAAGCTATTAGCGTTAACAGTTTCAGCTGGATTCAGGCATCTCCACCTCTCGCGTGTCTACAAACTCCCCTTGACAGACAGGTAATCTCCCCACCCCCCATCATCTTTAAAAGCAACAGGTGCTCTTTGAATACCTTTCATCTCTGGCTTTGTCCTGGAGTCATGGGGGTGGAAGGGGTCTGTTTTCACTGTCAAAAACAATGAAGTCAGAGCAACACCAGAAGAACCTGCACCCACGAGCTGTTCATTGCCCCCCACCCTTGAAACCAGAACCAGTGGTCTCCAACACCACAAGAGGGTCATAGAGTTACAGTTTCCATAGAAACAGCAGCAGACAACACCGCCCTGCTGTTGTGAAACTATAATCATGTCTAACCCACTGACTGTATAAAAGAACTGGACTGAGTGACCCCTCCCCCCGGCGTTCCAAACAGAAAAAAACCTGCTCATCCCAAGAAGCCAGAGAGAAATAATGCGCTATTACTCTAACCATCCTCACCCTGCTATTTTTCTAACATGTTTTTGCTAATCCTCATTTATTTAATTATATTTTTCTTTGAATCAAATTATTCAAGACATAAACTGATCAATCAGATGCCTCGTCGGTTGCCATAGAAATGATGACTCAGATTGATTCGGACTAATCACTGCATACCGACAATTCTTTGGTTCATAAATCCGTATCGAGTAAAAATGGCGACCAATTGACTTTATTTGGTTGGAGCTGGAAGTAAATTGTTTTCTATGCGTGACGTCTCACTCACTCAGTTCATGGTCCAACCTCTAAGCTTGAGGAAAAGATTTATGTTGAGCTGAATCCAATCACACACACGACGATGAAAATCGAATGGGTCTAGTAGTTTGGCAGCAACACTCAGCACAAAAGTGCACCTTGAATTTAAATCAATATAAACATTTAGGGATAATCCACAGAATTTAGAATAAAAAGTCAATAAAATGACATAAAAAGAAACAAAATGACTTCTAATATGGTTGGTTGTCTTATTTTGTAACCGATTAAGTGAAAATCTTTTGGTTTAACAGAAGGAAAATAAAGACAATAATTTAAATGTCAATCACAAAAACAATGACTCTGGATTGATTTCTTTTTCACCTAAGCTTTCAGGACAACAGGAAGGAAGTTAGAGAAATAAAAAAAAAACCTTATAAATAAACCCAAAACCGTCTGTTCAGATCAATACAATGCAACCAGACAGATTCGCACGTTCTTTCAGCAAACTGGTGCTAAATTCCTGTGGCCGTTCAGGATTATAATCCCTAGTTAGGTGATGTGTGGCAGTAGAAAAAGTCAACCGTTTGCTCTGTTTAATCAATGTGAACCCAACCAATCATTGAAATTGATCAAATTAAAGTCTCTAATGAAAATTTTTCCTGTACAAACTCCAGTAAACTCCACCCCCGGGTCCACTCCACCCAGAAGATAAGAATGAATCTGTAATCTGTAAATCTTGGGGACAATATTCCAGCTCAACACGACTCTAAATCCCTCAGTGACCACATTCGCAGGCCCTAACCTTCTACTTTCAAACAGGAAGTCTTTGTTGGAGCTGTCAGCACAGGAAGGCCGTGGTGTGACTGAGAACAACTGACAAAAAGGCTGAACTCAGAGGAAATCTTTCCCGGGATCCACAGGGGTCGCTGGATCTCACCACAAGTGTGAGAAGAACTTGTTTTTTTCTCAAGATCCACGTGGTAGTGATGGAGTCTGGATGTGGGTGGACATTTCTGCTTTGGGTACAGCTACAACTGTATCAAATACAATTAAAATAGGATTTGAGGCTTAGCCTATTTGATAAAACTACACTCATAATGCTGATGACCTCATGTTCCTCTAGAGATGTGTTTGTCACACAGACGGAAAAATTGATGATTTGACTTTTCCAGAAAAAAACATATACAAATTTCAGATTTTTAGATATTATTCCAATAGATAGTTGTTTGCCCCATCCCACAAGTGGCCGGTATAGGCTCCGGCATCCCTGTGACCTCGAAAGGGACATAACGGATTAGAAAAATAAATGAATGAAAAAAATAGTTGTTTGATCTGCCAAAAAAGTTTTTTTTCATCTTTAAAATGAAAGCACTCATAGATACAAACTTTTTGGAAAAAAACAATATGTTGGACAGACATTTTGGAAGTCAATCTTTTGTCCTTTAAAAAGGTTAAAATAAAGTGTTAATCTAAAGTCGCACCAGGCTTGCGAATGTTCAGTTCAAGCAACTGGATCCAATGAAAAGTATATGTAAACGCACTTATATGCGCATTTTAGGCTTCCGTGTTTAAAACAATCACATTTAAGCGTAGCTTCACGATCTGTTTTGGGCTCTATGTACAAAACGTTCGGAGGTCATGCGAGCGTCAAATGTTAAACCAGTTTAACTTTGACCAATCAGGACCTTGGGTTTAGGTTTAGGAGTGACATATGAATGCTGTCCAACCATTTAGAAATTCATTGTGAAGGAGAAATTACTTACAGTTTGTGCCCAGCCATAATTATATGACACCAAGTTTTTCCACATGTCAGAATGCAGGTGAAAAAAAAGCCCTGGGGCAAAATTTGCACCACAATCCACATTCAGCGCGTTGTTGAACATGCCACACATGCCTAGTGCGTACGTGGCCTTACCATAATGAACACTGTAAAAATAACATTATGGGGCACAAAAAGGTGGGACTAGATGCCATCGTCAAGTCATTTTTCTTTTGTAATAAACAATTAATCTTTGTTTCAAAATCTTTAATATCAGCTTGTGCAATATGCTTATCGCAATAGACGGCGTAAAACACAATAAAAGGCTACCATAAACGTTTACATACAGAAAGCAGAAAAAATATTGTTAAAAAAAAACGCCCAAGCACACACTACCTGCATTGATGTTGATTGCAATTCATATTAGTTTTGGCCAGTACTAACAGAAAGGTAGATCAGTGTTCTGATGTGTTTTCCCCAACATTCAAGGTCTTTACTGTCTGAGACCCTCCTTCTCCTCTGTCACCCCAGATAAACTACAGGGTTGTGTCAGGAAGGGCATCTGGTGTAAAAATCTCTGCCAAACCACCTGTGTGAATCACAGAAAGCTGATTCGCTGTGGTGACCCCGATGGGATACGCTGACAGGTGAACAGAATTCCAAAATCTAATAAATGTAAAAATGTGGAGCTGAAAGTAAACACCAGCCACTGACCTCAGAAAGTCCTGCATGAGTGGATTCAAGTTCATTTGTGAGACTTGACCCTAACCATATATGGCAACAACGGTGACCCGAGCACCATCTGACCCCCCCAACTCCTCTTGTTTCTCTGTTGTGACAACACGCGGATCAAAGACGTCATGCAGAACCAGATGGGGTTTAGGGGATTTGCAGCATCTTGAACTGATCCCAAATTATGGGAAGATCTCTTTAAGCCTTTGCTTTCTGTTCACCATGAGACGAGGAGTGGAGGACAAGCATCCTCCTTTGAGGCGAAGAAATAAGTAAGAGGCGTTCCCGTCTTTGGAAGGACCTTGTCAAAAGGACATCATCATGTTGTTTGAGCCTGAGTCACAGATACCTGTACAGGTAGATGCGGGCTGTCTGTGGGTGAAAAATGGGTGAACCTGTTTGGGGGACACAGGTGGCTCACACAGAATATCAAAGCCGTAGCCCGCTTGGTGAATGGACATTTTTTTTTCTAGGGGCATGCTGCAGACGACAGGTCATGGAGGGAAGTAGGTGAGACATAGGCGAGACATACAGATTTTTCAATTTTTTGACCTCAGCCAGACTCGTCTGACTGTGCAAAGAACCCATTAACGCTTTCCCCATGATAAGTGTGGACTCCTTGCTTGCATCCTGACTGTTAGAAACTAGTAAACCAGAGTGGGATTTGCGTGGGTATCCTACTGGCTCTTATATATCACCTACAAACCCCTTGCATTCAGCATTTAGCATTCAATTGACTATAAGTGTGGTGTAAGAGCACCGTACGACAGCCATAAGTGCGTGCAGCTTACATTATCCTTACAAATACTTCATGCTACACTTAAAATACAAAAATGATGTGTTCCATTTTCATCCTTAAGGTGGCCGCATGAGCCTCAAGGGAACTGATCGACACACTAGAGATGCAGTCGTTCCTCTCTCCATCCCTAGCAACCTAAAAACCTGCAGTACCTGACTGGGTCAACATCATCTAACGAAGGCAATGGGAATTCAGAGTTGTGGAGACATGATCTTCTACCATTCGCTCCATCGGTTACCTGGCCGTAGTCGGTGGCAAAGACAACCACCCCCCCGGAGCAGGAGGACACGGTGCTGGGGAGGTACTGCTCCTCCTCCCGTAACCACACTCGGTCACCCTGAGGAGAGAGAAGAGCATGTTAGTGAAGACACGTCACTACACGCCGCCAACAGTGAAGAAAAGGAGAACAAGGGGGATCAGCAGCAAACAAATCTGCGAGAAAATAACAGCGTATCAGATTGAATTCACGTCCAGCTGCTGCAGGATTCTGTTAACCCGCATCTGAGGTTGCCATGGGAATACCAAGGCAGTGACCTTTCTCTGAGTGAAAACAGGGAATCTGTTCCAATCCAAACAGATCTGATGGAGTTTCGGGTTTCTCTCTGCCTGAGGCCACACAGGAGCCACTAACCGGTACATCAGACATTTGCAGAGGAAGAGGCTTCAACAATTAAGGAGACAGTCTGAATGAAATGTATTTCTTTGCTGTCACAGAATTCTGAATTTTGTGGTGGAACTGTTTGTGATGTGCAAAGAAAAACCCTGGAGTGAAGTGGAGTGCCCCCCCCCCACACACACACACACATCCCACCTGGACGGATGATTGTGGACAGGCAGAAAACAGGTGGGAGTAAAGCTCAGGTCTGCAGAGTCAGCAGTGGATCAGACTGCCTGTTTGCCCCCCCCCCCCCCCCACCATGTGTGGAGTTTAGGGGCATGATTAAAAGCCTCTGTGATCTCCTGAGGAGAAAAAAAATGTGACACAGAGTAGCCCCCCTCCCACCCCTCCTTTAATGCTGACAGTCAGGTGAAGCTGTTGGTTTTGTGGAACAAAGAGAAAAACTGCGAGTGAGGCATCAGAAGGGCTGACCTCGGCTCTTTGATGCTCCAAAAAGAGAGCAAACAAAGGGAGATGCTCCACTGTGGCGAGCACAGAGCTCTGTGGACATTCTTCCCGCGCTCCAGCTCCGGCAGGAATCCGCCGCCGCCAGTGTGCCGGATTCCCCCTCGGCACACTTTGCGAGACCACCCCCATCGCACAAGCGGGCACACTCCTGTTGTTTGCAGGCGGCGTGTGCCTCTTTGTGGTGACAGAAGAGGAGGAGGCTCTCATTGTGCCCTTCCCCTCTAATCTTCTCAGGACCCCCCCCACCCTCTCTCCTTCCCGTCCACTCCCCCTCATCCATCACCGCTGACCGTCTGGACTCCTCTGTAGTTAATGATAAACTCAAGAAAACAAACACTGAAATGTCCGTTAATGGAAGGAGGTGCGCTTTAGGGGCATGAGTCTCTGCCGTAGCCACACAAAAATGAACACGCAGGACAGGTGACACACTCACGAGGTGGAGAGGATGCAGACGAACAGCATCAGTGTCGTAAAGTAGCCAACTTAAGAGCATCTAAAAATGAAGACCCCAACCTTCCAAACCTCCCCTCATGAATTCAACGCCAAACCTGAAAGAAGGGATTCTTCAGATACATTCAAAGACAAGACCATCCATCCATCCATCCATCCATCCATCCATCCATCCATCCATCCATCCATCCATCCATCTATTTATCGTCCATCCATTTATTTATCTACTTATTCATCTATTCATCCATCCACCCACCCACCCATACATCCATCCATCCATACATTTAATTATCTTCCATCCATTTATTTATCTACTTCTTCATCCATCTATCCATCCAACCAACACATTCAATCCTTTTCTAGGTCACAGATCACAGGGTTGCTGGAGCCTATCCTAGCTGGGACACACAGCCACACACTTACACCCAAGAAATATGAGAAATTTGTTAATTTGATTTTTTTTAACTTTAGGCTTAAAACTAGGGATGGGCCGAAATAATTTTTTCTGGACGATACCAATAACCAATATTTCCCCTGCAACTGAGGCCTAAATTTGCCGATACCGATACTTATGTGTCTACAGTTACAGACAGTTTAGATTTCTTTTTTGTTTGTTTCTTTATTCATTTCAATGGACAATCACATTGTCCTTTTAAACATTCAGCATAGGATCTGGAAAACGACAAAGGTTCTTTGATTTTGGCTAAAAACAGTGTAACCACAACACTTTCACAATAGATCAAAAAATGATTGAAGTGCAACTTTAATATATGATTAGGTCTTGTTTTTATTATCAGGCAAGCCACTACTGTAGCAGGAACAAATGGACAGGCTCCACCCCTAACAGACGGTGGGCTGCAGCTTTCTGGACTTCAGGGGACGCTCACGTAATAATGTGAGGTCACAGGAAACTATGAATGATCCTTTATCTTATAACATTTGCCATCTTTCTCAGATCAAAACCCAATTCTAGGATCCTCTAAGATCCACCTGCTAAGAAGTTCACTTCCCAACACTGACGTGAAACCAAATGGAGGCTCATCCGAGCAAGACTTAAACCAGGAGACGCTCAAGACTCTGAAGAGGAGATATGGCTCGTGCAACTCATATCTGCTGTTGCCTCTCAGGTTCTGCAATCATTCTGTTCTTTGGCAAACAGCATCCATTATCTAGAGGGAAACTTCTTCCTGGCCTTTATCTCCAGCTTGTTAGCAATTCCCAGGCAGAAGCAAAACACAGACCTCCTGACCTGAAAGCACTGACCTGTCTCCATACCCTCTACACAAGCGTCTGAAGCTCTCTCTGCAGGGTGCCAAAGACAGAGGGTGGGGGGAGGAGGGCGTTCGTACGCCATCGGGGTTGGAAATGAGCAGCTGTCTCGTCTGAGAGATTCCACTTCCTCTCGTGCAACAAACTGAGTCTTGTTCTTCACCATAGACATGCCATCTATGAGAGCCCTCAATGGGAATGTCTGTGAGGGTTTGACGTCGCATTCTCACTCTAGCCAACAAGCAACACTGCCCCCCCCCCAAGTGACTGCCTGTGAGGGAAACATGCAGCCAGTGCATGTAAAGCCTGGCCAGAGCGAAACCGTGAAGAAGCAGGAGAGGTCCAGCTGTTTTCCGTCAATAATCCAAGCAGCAGGTTCTGACCTTTCACCTCGTCTGCACCACTTGTGCAACAAAGCAGGCTCTCTCCCAGCAGCTGCAGCCCCTCTGCTGCTGCCTTCAAACTGAAATTTTGCAAGAACTTTCTGGCTAAAGTTTTAGTAAATGAACCATTTTAAAGCTGTTGAAAATCACAGGAAAACAAAACATGGGCGATCTGCTCTGATCAGACACAAAACCCAGCAATCAGCAATTAGGACTGACTTCCAAGCCACCGTACTTCTGTACCAGGGCACATCTGACCCCAAAGTACAAACCATGACAGAAGAAGTGGGGATGATTCTAAGATGTTTCCCTAACAAGTTGAGTCTTGTCATCAGGAGGCTAAAAAAGCCCCAAAACATGATCTCATCTTATAGTCACCTGCACCCATACAGGGGTTGACCTGAAAGGGAACTGCGGGGTTTTGGATTTTCCGGGTGCATAAAGGGTCGTAGTGAGGAGAAATGAAAAATCCGTACGACACTCCTGCGACTGACCTGCTTCTCCCTGTTTTAGTCCTGCATGTTGTATACATGTAAGTGTTTGCTACGAACTGTCGATCCTAGCATGCCAATAGAGAACACTGTGCCCTTACGCAAGACTAACTATTAGTACAACATTTGTCACAACAACCCTTATGGATAGACATAGGCTGTCGGAGGGAGTGAAAAAGACAATCCTTCGTAGTATGCAAGGAGTACACACTTATCACGTGAAAAGCACCTAAGAACACTTGCACAGTCCACAGGATTTAGGGCGGATGAGAAATGTAAAAAACCTGTACGATGCACCTGCATCCCACGTACTTCACCCTTGCGTATAGTATTTAGCATATCAAGTGTTCACTACCATCAGTCAAAGTCCCATTGGTTGTCACACGCCTTGGTGTCTGAAATTTGTTCTCCACATTTGAACCATCCCCCGGGCGAGTGGTGAGCTGCAGACACAGCCGTGATCGGGAATCATTTGCTGGTTTGCCTTCCCAGTACAAACCCCTTAATCAAGCAGGGAGGCATTTTCAGACTCTTTGGTATGACGCGGTCGTGGATTTGAACTTACATCCTTCTAGTCTCAGGGGTGCACACTCTACCACAGGTACATTGAGCTGTGGCCCACAGTATGCCTGTAGAATAAAACAGATATTTTCTTCGTGTCTCGTACAGGTTTGCCCATTTTGCTCCCACAGAGAGTCGTATCCACCCATAAGCCATAAAGGATGATACCTAGTTTGAGACCTGATGATTTGTTTTGGAGTTTCTTCCAGTGCCCTCTCATCATTTCAGCACAACCTACTGGAGTTTTGACGACGACTTTCAGGCATCTCTGCTGTACAATAATTGCACTTTCTCAACAATGCTGAATGATGAAGATGATGATCCGTCCCGCCTGCAGAACACCAAAAAAGACCAAATCGTCTACTTCGTGTTTATAGAAGCTCAACATGGATGTCTGAGAGGAGAAAAGGGTGATTTAAAGTGTTTTAAGAAGAACAAAGGTGAACACTGGTTCAGAAGCGGAGCATCAAACATTTTTTTTTTTTTATGTCTGAAAAAAGCCTTTGCTCTTTTTTAATCTGAAGCGACTGATCACAGGTCAGCTCCTCTGCATTCTGCTTTAACAAACAAATCCGTCCAACGCAGATGTTTCAAAGAAACAATGCAGTCTCTACTATCGAATACAACGCTAAAACACCCACAAGTGTTTAAAATGTTGTACTGCTAGAGCTTAAAGCTAGAACCTCAATAAGAAAAGAAAACAGCACAGGGTTTATGGAAATCTGGACAACAGACATTAATGTCAAAGTTTGAGCTTTCCTTTAAATGTGGGAAAACTTCGACTAACAAAAAAACAAGGAGTTCCAGGCTAAAGACGGCGTGATTTCACCTGAACCTATCAAGTTTGATAGGACAATAAAGTGAACAAAGATCCAACTAAGAAGGGGCGGGTCTGATAAGACCTCTGTTTTCAAAATAGAAAAACAGATTTCCAGGCTTTTCTTAGAGAGAAGACTCCAACAAAACGTGAAAAGTGTTCCTTCCTGCATTTAGTCGTTTCACAGAAGACGTCAGACTGTTTGAGGCGTCTTTCTTTAACGGGAGGAAATGTTTTCAGACCCCCTCCATGTGAGAACACAATAGGAATAATGAGAGAACCGGGGTTCGGTGGGTAAATGCAGAGCCCAGAGGAAATAAAGGAATAACTGTGAACGTCTGCAGAGAAAGAAATCAACTGCAGTTATGCAGAGAAGGGATATGGAATTTTCTTGTGTTGACTCGGAGAACAGTCTGTGACGGTGTCAAAGGAGCCAAGAATGAGTGATCTAAAACAAAAGCTGAAGAGAAAGAATCAACAAACATGAGAGCCATCAGCACTTTCACTTCACTACTGCTGAAGCTGGAGTGGAAATGTTCACTACTACTCCGAGAGTTTGGGTATCGTACATCATTACACACATCAACACCAGGGACTGTATGATAGACCTGGACCGAGTAACTCCTCCTCCCTCGCGTTCCAAACAGGAAGCACTCCCCGGCTCCAAGAAGCCAAAATCCCATTGACTTCTATAGAGAAGTAAACAGCTCAGTCATTTTATTTGGCAGGATAACCATTCTTTTACATTTTTAACATGTTTTTGCTAATTTTATTTGTTTTTTCGTTGTATATTTTTCTTTGTCGCAGGTTAATTAAGTTATAAACTGCCCAAATCAGATCCCACGATAAAAGCAAGTGGTGCCCTTTGGGCCCCACCCCAAACATCAAAAATGTTTGATTGACAGATTCTCTAGCCCACTTTCAGTGGAAGGGGCGTGGACTTCCAACAAGCTCTCTCCTGATTAGGCCTGCACAATATACCGCAAGTTTATCGTTATCGCAATATCCAGCTCTGCAATATGCATATCGCAAAAGACGGCGAATATCGCAATAAATCGCAAACCCAAAATGTGTTAAAACAATCTTCTAGCAGCTTGAAACATTTAACGAATCAAATAAATCCCTTTGTTTTGACCAATCAGATGGACGCCTATTATGTTAGATGTTTGTCCCCCATGTCGATGAGGGTCAATTGAAGTATAATTTTTAAACTGTTGCAATGAAATGGGAATGATGTTTTTGTTTATTTTTCTATTTGTTTATTTACCGCAAATTTATCGTTATCGCAATATTGATCACTAATATCGCATATCACAAGTTTTCCTCATATCGTGCAGCCCTACTCCTGATAGTAGTAGTTGCCATAGAAGCATTGATTCAAACTGACTTGGACAAATCACTACTTACTAACATCGTCTGGCGGCATCTGCATCGCAGAAAAATGGCGACTGAATTGACTCCATTTCAATGGAGCCGAGAGTAAGACGTTTTCTATAGGTGACGTCACACTCGCTTACACCAGTTCTCCTATACAGTCAGTGATTAGCACACAAGTTTGACAATGAGGGAATACGTCTACAATTCCACTACTTTCTCTTCCTCATGTCCCCTGTAGGAATCTCTTCCCTTACCTTAAACATTTCCAGAACTATCAAACAATGTTAGCATGTTCAGAGTCATCCTTGACTACGAGAAATCAAGCTTCTAGTGCAGAAATGAAACATAAAAACCAACCAGTGTATAGATTTTAAACTTGAAACAGAGGAAAAGTTTATTTTTTACATTCATTCAAAAGCATCCAACAGTAAAGACACTTAAAATCTTCATCTCTTCTTAATCCTTTATGCATCTATCAAAAAGCATCTCTACTGTGAAAAGATCCTTTATACAAACTTCACCCCAAACTGAATTCTTCTGCTCAGAAAACGAAGTTCTCTTTGGGAAGTTCTGCCATCTGCTTTGGATAAAATGGAAAAAAAAAAAAAAAGGAACATGAGTTTGTCTCTGTGCTCCGTTGGTCCATGGCGTCCCAGACAGCATTTGCTTCAATGTCGGAGTGCACATCATTTGTCATCATAAGTGCTGCCCTCACTTCAGCTCCTGCTTATTGAATTTCCAGACCTTAATGTACCTAATTAGACGTTACAAACCCGGTAACCACCCGGATCGGTGAGCAGCGCCACCGACCACTCCGCTCTAAAAGCAGAGAGCCTGCCAGCCACAAACGCCTGAAGAAAAAAATAATAATAATTAATAATAATAATAATTATGTCCCTGAAATTAATGTGTAGTTGTTGCTCCCAAAGAAACCCATCAGGCCATCAGGAAATTAAAAAAATATATATATCACTGAATTCTAGTGTTTTAGTTTAGGACTAAAACTCAGCTATTTCGTGAGTTAAATGAAACCATCTGTGAGTGAGAAGCTTCTGCAGCCACATCCAGCTCCTTCTGAATATTCAGACTCTCTGTCCATAATCCAGAACCAGGTTCTCCTTCTCTGTTCTTTATTAAAACATGCCACAGGTTCAGCAGGGATCATTTCTGAGGCCCAATCTCAGTTGGGCCTTCGAATAACCACAGCAGCAGTTTTGATTTATTAAATGGATTTACGTTGGGAAGCGGTAACCCTCTCCAAAACGCCTGTTTACTCCTCTTCGGCATTCCCAGAGTGTTGAATTGCCGAGGCCCTTTGTGGGAAAACTGATGAAGACGATGAAGGACAAGGGAGAACTCATGCCGGAGTGCACACTTGCAGATGGAAACACCCATTTATGCAGCAGGGGCGTACGTGGATGACCTAACACTCCAGGAACTCGCAGGTCAGCTGCAGCATTGCACATAAACTCATGAAAGAGGCTGCTGATTCGCTGATTACGGTAAACTAAATTTAAATTTCAATTACAGTTTTCCTTGGGCTGCAATACTCTGGCTCGGTTCCAAGCGTCCGGATGAAGCACTGGTCCTGCACCCCTGCATGACTGAAGCTGCTGGTGTTGCTACAACCTTCCCCCAGCTTTTTGGACTGTTCTTTAGATATTACACAAACTGAACTTTTCCAATGTTGCATTTGAAAAGGGTTTTTGTAGTCTTTTCCTGGACTTGTGGATGTTGTGGTGAAATTGTTCTTATTCCAAGTTCAGACACAAAACACATTCTCATCGCGATCCTCAATAAGGACATCAAGCTTCACATGAAGAGCCAAAGCTGTGTTCATACCGAGCGTCCAGGCTCGTTGTTAGGTCAACTTACAGACGTGTCCAGGCGTCCTGTGGTGCGTTTTGTGCGTTGGCGTGGTGGTGTAGCGGCGTCGTTTCACAAGGTTTCCAGAGTCCAAACAGCTGAATTTGGTGAGGAATTTGTGAAGTGTCAACCAATCAGGAACTCAGCTTTGGCCAGTGATGTGCTGATGACGCAATCAGCGGGTGGAGTCCAAAACATGGAGGAGAATCTGATTGTGGCCGTTTGTTCTCCTCCTAAACTTTAGAATCTTTGTCTTATTAGTATGAAGACAATTGATATTTATCTATTCTCCTTTTTTATTTTCTTTATTTTGCTCCTGACATTGAGTTGGATATTTGTTCCAGGTAGGATACACCTCCACAGCTGCAGGGGGCAGTATAGAGAGAGTGTGACCCCTACCCTACCCGGTAGGTGGAGGTAAAAAGAAGGCTTAAATTAGGTGACAGTGTACAGGTGAGGGTTTTGTCTGGCAGCCATGGTGAGCTCCTGAGAGACAAACATTTCAATGCATGTATGACTGGTGGTATTTGGATGCCGTTGGTATGTATAGTTCAATTTCTGATATTTGAGTGAACAATAATAAACAAGCAAAATAGTTAAACGGCACAGTATTATCTTATCTGTTTAATCATGTTCTGTTTATTTTAAGTTTTTCAAGCTCTCATCTATTCTTGTTGGAAAATAAAAGAAGTTAAATGATTGGGACTGTCTAGCGTCCTCCGTTGTCTCCTGAGGCTGGACGAGTTAGGCAGGCTTTGAAAATGAGGATAAAAAACTCGACAACAATAATAAAGACTAATGCGGGACAGCGTGTTCAAACTGGGTCACAGAGAGACAGAAGACGCGCTGAAAGCGGCCGTCATTAGGACGGTGTTCCTGCAGTAGATGGTGAAGCTCCCCGTACTGGGAGAGTCTCTGAATGATGTCATGAATGCAGACATGGAGACGTGATCACCGATGCTTTTGCAGAGCTCTTCAAAATAAATAAACCCGATCTCTCAACATTCTTTGTGTCTTTAATGCATTGTAAGCGACATATACAGTCACTGCTTCCATGTTGCGATGAGGCTAAATGTTTTGACAGTAGCCCCTCCCACATGTGGGGAGACAATTGGGTTTATAAACACATTTTTGGACGAGCAGCAAATTAAGCCGCGTCAAAAGAAGCCAACTTTATGCCCAAATTGTGTTTAGTGTGAACACAGCATTACACTTAATGCTGTGTTTTGCACATGTTTTGTACTGGTTTATAGCTGATAAGTTTGATTTGATTTCATTTTTACAAATAATCTTTGATGACTTATATGTGTAAATCAGCTTCCTTATGTCTTATTTTCTTTGACTAAGGGATCAGGTATTAAGCTGTTTAGATGACACAATGTAAACTTCCTGAAAAGCTGCTCAATAACCATTTTAGTCAGACAACTCATGCAGTACAGAAGATTTATTTCCATACTTCTTTTAGTTTGGCATAATTCTCCGTTCAGATTCATAAAACAAAGATCTCCATAGAAAGCTTTGGGTATCAAACTACCCCTAACGGAGCTCACAGGTGGAAGCTGGGGAGGAGGGTGGGGTGACGAATGCAGAGCTCGCAGAAATGGATGAAGAGGGATTGGACCGCACACCTGGAGCTTAAGTAGGACGCTGAACAGGTGAATTGATTAGACTGAACAGCCAGCAGGGAGGAGGAACCAGGTAAACGCACTGCTGAGCTGCCTGCCTGAAATACTCCCAGGGTTGTTCTTAATGATGAGAAGCTGAGATACAAGCAAATGTCATTATTTGACAACGTTTTTAACACACCAGACACATCAAACCTGCGGTCAAACAGCAAATTTGTTAGGAGAAACACCATTTCGTTTTGTCTTTTTTTTCCTCCAGGTCCAAGACCCTCAAACGTGTTCAGGTTGGGTTTTATGAACCACAAGGACCAGAATGACAGGTGGACTCACTTTAACGTCAATACTATTCTATCAAATGACACTATGCAAAGCTGAAGGATGTTGGCCGCCTCACCTTAATGGCCCAGAAAAATTTGCCTAGCAAGTCTGCTGAGCAGCAATCTGCCATTGTAGTGTTGCTTTTATTTACATTTAGGGTAAATGGAAGCTTCAGGCCCTTAAAGGTGAGCTTTTTAAGGTGCTTACAGGTTCTAGTATGACTCACATTAACTGTCAGGGAACAGAAAACAGCTCAGGTTCACGTTTGAACAAAGACATCTCTTTCATCCAGACCTTCCAGCTTGCCCTGACCACACTCTCCATTTTTAACAACCATCTCCCACTTTGTGGCTCAGCCTTTCGTTCTCCACTGATGACGTCACCCAAAGCTGCTTGGATCTGTGGTCGGAATATATTCGGAGTCCGGACTCAGCTCTTAGATGGCTGTCAGTCAGAGGGCCAGAGTGCGGTCCAAGTGTTGTTTTTATTTTCTAGATGTGTCACCGCAAGGTCAGGGAGGATCGGTTTGCTCAGATCGTGAATCAAAGAGGAGCGACTTGAAGGCATCAAGTTGAATCCTCTACTTTAGTCCAGACTGCAAGGTTTTAAACCCATTTAGGTGCAAAGGAAAATCCTGGCATGTACTCTATAGCCAATGATCTTTTGAAGAAAAATAATTGTCATATTTGTAATAAATTTCTATCTAAAATTACTGTCAACGGATAAAGAACATCGGATTATTGTGGTTTATTAGTCTCTCAATAGAGCAGCTCTAATGTTGACGCTTTTTGACAAATCATCAGGCAGGAGCTTTCCTATTTACTGAAGCTCTAATACATTTTTATTGTTCTTTTATCTCTGTTTATTGTTCATCATTGGTCTTTTGACGTTCCAATAACACACTTTGAGCTCTGATGGCTCCAAGTTTATTCTTGTTTGCTCCCTAAGCAAGGAAAAACCTCCTGCCAGTCCATAACACCTGGTGGGCCTGAATTATTAACAAAAGCGGTTGTTGGCGGGGGAGGTCAGAGGTCGCGGCGGACTCCGGTGTCAGAGAGGGGGCGGGACAAAAGTGATGAGTGGATGCACTACAGGAAGCAGCTGCTCAGCGTCCCCCTGTTGTCAACGATCATGTTATGGAGAAGCATTTTAACAATGACGCCCCGGCGAGGATCCAGCGATGGAATAAAAAACCTCTGAGCTCCACAGATATGCTTTCAGGACGCCTTGAACCAAAGAGCAGCACTTTCCCACACTAAATCCTCAAACCTCGTGAAATTCGCTGAGATGAAACTCTCCTCAGCTGCTTTGGGATAATTAGAAGGCGCGTCTGTGTGGATCTGCCGAGCAGCTGTAGGGTGGATCCGTGTCAGCGTGCAGCTGACTTAGGAGAGGCTTGGAAGCCTGTCTGCTTGGACATTTCAGCAGACTTCATATCAAAAGTTGAGAGCGACAGCCTCAAACACAGCAGAACCACAGACCAGAGTTTGCCAGCAAACACTGTTGTTCATGGACGTGTTTACATGCTCCACATGACAGTTCATTGTTCCTATCTGGTCTCACTTTACCCAACTTCTGTCTGAAAAACTGTTTTCCTGAGGCATCAAACCCCCCAAAGCAAAAGCTATTTCTTGTATCCCATTTTGTGAGATCTCGCAAAATGCATGCACACACGGGTCAACCCGCTATACGGGTGCTGTCGGTTTTTAGGCCTTCCGGTTGTAGAGACGACAGACGGTTGAACATCTTAATGGGAGTGTCTTGCAGTTCCTTTGAGGCTTGCTGAAAATGGAACGTACCAGTGTTGTGTGTGCTAAGTGTATCGTGAAGTATTTGTTACACGCACTTACGACTGTCGTATGCCACACTCTAGTCGTTAGTAAGGTGTGAGTACCAACTCCTTATGGGCTTCTTGCGCCATTAACAGGATATAGGGGAATTGAAAAAGTAAAAAATCTGTACAACACTCCTGGGTCGTAAGTATTTCCTCCTACTTTACCCTTACATGTTATATATACAACGTGTCGCTAACAGCATGCCCAGAGAAAAAAAAAGTGCATGAGCATTTTCTCTTTACAGGGTCAATGAGGGGTCTACAGCCCCCTGCTTCAGTTCATTTCCTTTAAAAAAACAAAAAAACATCAGGCAAACTGTGCAGGCCACCTTTGTACCCTGTACCATTAATTTGCCACTAGACAGCCTATATTTCCCCATAAGGACAGTTGTGACTGAAAGTCAATCCAAACCTTCAGAAAGACAACACAAGGGCTTATGGGGATGGAGCTGTACACATTCTAGATTTCTGTTAACCCTTGTGCTATCCTATGACCCCACCTTTACATTGACGTGTTCTTCCTACCATGACAAAGATGGATAAAGGTGGAGAGGATTTCATGTAATCCATGGACTCAGGTGAAGATCATTGAAGAAAAAGGTTCAGCGCACTGTCTAGTGGGTCTAGATGACCCCACTCCCAATGTCCAAGTGCCTTGGATAGCACAAGGGGTAAAGTTGTGGTTGAACTCCTAGGTGTTTAAAATCCATTTATCCATGTTTTCATGATCCTGATTTTCCCGTTTACCTTGACTTGGGATGAGGGCTTGTACCTGCTTATCATCTGATGAGTCAGCACTTCCCAAACTGTGTTCTGCCAGGCTGTCGGACGCCGGAACTTGCGTGAACCACCACTAGTAACACGCCTGTTCCGCTGTCCCACGTGTGTGGGAGAATACTGGAATTTCATGCCGACGTCCCGTCAAACTGTCACTTTCCAGACGTGCTTTCGCAATTTTAAAATGTTTTCTTTTCTTTTTGGATAGTTGTCTAAACATGTCGGAGTGAGGGACGCCTTCTGGATGAAATGGTGGGATTTGATGACTCAGCTGGTATTAAGAAGTTTCACTGAAGCAGAGTCACTGACAAAGATGATTAAAAGATTAGATATGAAGAAATTCCCAGATCTGGACTTCAATGGCGTTGAACCATCAAGTCTTTCCTCCTTCTTGTGTCTGAAGCGAGCGGTTTTGAAGAAATGTGCCTTTAAATCAGTGCTTCTCAAATAGTGGATGCGATGCCGGGGGGGAGGCAGTAGTAGCGGTTTTAGCCACAGATAATACGGGCCACTGTCCGGGGCGCAAATTTAAGAGTGGGCGGTGGTGACAGTGGCTCAGGTGGTGTCAGTATTTGACATAAAGACAGCAGGTAATGCAGGAAAACAGCTGCACTTTATGAGATCATAAATAAACAATCCATCATTTAGAAAAAATATCAGCACAGATGATCCCGGCTCCAATGCCTTCTTAAAATGAGAAGACTGTAATTGTGCTGGCTCCTTTGTGAAAATAAATGTAATACTGCAAAAAGAGCTCCGCTGTTGACAACACTGTTGGTGACATCCATTGTTAACGTTAGCTACTTCCGCAAACAACAGTGACGTTCACCCTTGAGTACTATTCTGCGCATGCGGGTCAATTCTGGGTCATTTCACGGTCACACAGGAGATCACAAAAGTTCGCATTTAATTGGAAATGTGAGCAGCCTTGTAAAAATATCAAAAAAAAATTAAAAATCGGAGCATTAAACCCTGCAGTGTGAACCCATAATGATCATGCAGCGAAAAAGAAAGAGGCCAGTTATCAGAATTTAACAAACAAATTGCTGATTTTGACTCATTTGAGCTTCTTCACAGAGTCCAGATGACTGCCAGCTTTTGTTTGTCTGCACTTGAGTCACAGTTAGCATCATCATCATCATCATTCCCATCCTCATCATCATCCTCTTGTTCAGGTCAGCATCTCTTCAGTCTCAACAGGTCTCTTTATGCTGAACAGCAGAGCGTTCTGACTAATCTGAGGCCAACATTCCCTGGGATGCCAGTAAACAGGATGTGCTGTTGTCTTTGCAGAACTGAACACAACACAGAAGAAACATGCAGCTTTCTTTGCTCCCACATTAGGAAATCTTGGTGATTCCCTGGAAGGTTGCAACAAAAGCGGCTGAGCTTGAGTGGATGATGAAAACAGCTGTTCTGAACTGGAAGCTTGAAGTCTTGGAAATGGAACAAAATTATTACAAAATACCAATGGCAGCTCTTTTTAGAGTGAGTCTACAGGAAGTTACATTTAAGGCTTTTTGAGACCAAACCAAGCGTTGTAAAAGTGCTATTGTTGCCTTCCTGAAAAATTGCTTGAGATGTTTATCAGAAAAAACACTGAAATTAGCTTCATTTCTGCGTGACTGCATACATTTATGTTTTCAAGCCTCAGTCTATCTATGTTTTTGCACTTTCACAAAGATGAAAGTATTTTGACTCAGAAACTTTACTTACTAAAATGTACATGAAGACAAACTCCAATGAAAATCGTTATTTTAAAGTGTTCTTGTAGCATTTTTCTCATGGTGACATACACAAAAGAATTCAAAATTAAAACTGCGTTCCTCATTAATTCTTTATTCCAATCTGGTGAAGCAGGAGTAGAAAAAAAATGTATAGTTTTTTTGGGTCATAATTCTAAGTAATATGCAATTCAGGCTTGGAATATAAAAATACATTTTGCAATTTAGATTTCAGTCTTAAAAATTACGATTTAATACAACTATAAAAAAAATCTAATATAAACAAAGTCAATTACATTTTAAATTGTCATGGGTTTTTGATGGAAAAATTCAAATGACAATCCATTTTGCAATTTACTACACAATATTAAAAAAATAACAATTAAACACATGGTTTGCTTTCGATTAATTTTAAAGTAACTCCAAATCTACTGCATTGTGATGGTGTAATGCATTTTCGTTTGCATAGTTCTAATTGAAATGCAAAATATCAGAAGCTCATTAAGGCGGGGCTTCCTAACTTTCTAAATTTGCCAAGTCCCCCTCCACTTCCTTTGGTCAACCTATTAAAAATATTAAAGACACTGAACTAACTAATTATTAACTAACTGTTATTAACTAATTATTTGCCGTCCAAGCTTTTGCCGGAAAACTAGGAAACAAAACCATCGTACAAATCAAGGCAAAGCAGCCAGTGTTCTTTAAACCATCGCCAACCTTTTTCTGTGTAGTTGCTGTGCTTTTGAAGGGTTTCCTCTGGACTGTCACTGGATAACAAAACTGTGAGGAAAACGTTTTACCTTGGAATGACCCCAAAACTATCAAAACAAATAAGTCATTTGGCTTCACTTATGGCCGGTTTCTCACAAAGTCGACTCACGTTGGTCCCAGTTTCCAAGCTGGAGAAGCAAAATCAATAACAACTTTATTCACCAGCATCAACTCCGTGGCCTTTGGGCATTCTGGAAAGTCACAGCTGAATTTCTGTTGACTGTTTTGCTGTTACAGACCAGCTAAAGTAGTGACTTGATTTGCCTCCTTTGTTCTCTTTAGAATGAAACAAAAACTCAGAGAAAAAAGGAGGTAAAGACGCTTGGTTCAACTAATCCATCTCCTTCAGATCTCTGAAAAAGCTTCTAAAAAACTAAAGAGCTAAAGTGGTTTTATGTGGCAGTCTGAGCACCTGTGCACTGTGACCTTTTCCACATTCACTGCTTTTCTTTGAATTTCCTGGTTATTTAGGGCCAGCACCTGGCGGCTGACGAAGTCTGGTTTCCCATTACAAGGCAGCCACATAAAACAAGCCGAGAGGCTTCCAACCATCCAACGTAAACTCGCTTTTCTCTTCATGCCAAAGAGAGGAACACGTTCAAAAGAGGTGGAGAAATTCCATCACACTTCCTGTCTGGACTGGGATCTTTGTTAATGAGCTTCCTGCTTTTCCGGGGTAACTTTTGGTCCACTTAGGAGTGTTGGTGGCAGCTTGAATGCAGTTTGGATGTAAATTCACGGTTTGGTGGGTGTTTGTGAGGCCCACAAGCTCAGCTCCTAATCACAATTGTGGACAGCTTCTGGGTTTTCTCCTCGCTGACTCACAAAATCATCGTCCACACAAAAACTGGGCTTTTGTTTGCAAGTACGGATCATTAGAATTTTCTCCTGTTCTGCCATCAAAGGTCCTGGTTTTCCTGAATCTTTTAGAAGTTACTTTAATGTTTTGGCATACATAAAATATTGATTAAAAAGCTTTTTTTTTCTATCCCACCGTAGGATTTTTTTTAGGTCTACTTTCTGCTGCTTAGCTGGATCAGGTGATTCCAAACACCCATGATAGGAATTCCCCTTTTCCAGGTCATAAACAGAAACTATGTCCTCAAAAACAACAACGTTTTTTTGATTTAACTGAAAAAGCCACGGGGAACGCTTTTTAAAATAGATCAAAAGATGATCAGAGCGAGTCTTTAACTGAAAACTACCATACTGCACAGGATCCTTTCTGTTTTTCTCTTTTGTGGGCTATGGTCCAATGGGAAGTTAGAACCTTGGTTGGAGTATTCAATCAATGCAGGGATGCGCTGAATGTCCACACTGTTTTCCCAGCCCAAAGAATGAAGTTCAGTGTTTCTGCATTGTCTCCTCTCTACAACAATCCAGATTATGCTTTCCAGATTTTCCTAAGTCAGACCAGACCACAGGAAGCCGGGCTCTGGTTAAAATATAGCCAGTTTTTCCCCATTTAGGCACTTTGACACAAAGTCGGATCAAAGCCAGGCTGGAAAGAGGAGATGGTGTACATGTGTTCATGTTGGAAATCAAACTGGATGACGGTTTGAGAACATGGAAGAATCAAACCCCTCCATGAAACAGTCCGAAACCATCAGAGGAAAATTAGATTGAGCTGCTTCAGACAAAGTAAACGTCTTGACTGTGACTCATGAGTCTTTAGGAACATCCATCAGGAAGGGATTTCTGTGCAGCTCTGAAGCAAAAGCCAAACTCAAACAGGCGGAGAAATCTCAAGTCAGAGGAGGAAAACCTCTTGACCTTTCAACAGCTCAAGATCAACAATGACGAAGCTGAACTAACTGAGCTCGGGTCAGAGGAGATGTCCAAACTTCATTCACCAAAGCCCACCTGACCTACTTTCTGCCTGTGATTGTGTGCGCACAGTCATTCCTTCAGTTTGAACTGTTTGTACAAGTGTGTGAAAATGGGGCTGACAAAAAAAACACAAAAAAGAAATAAAAACAAAGCACACAAAGTGGCGCACGAGCTTCCTTGGAGTATTTCTACATGTTAGTGTGGGCCTGGGAGCTGCAGGCGGCCAGTCGGGACGGCAGGACCCATGTGGGTTCCAGCTGCAGCGGCCTGGCATGGCAGACCGGCTGCACCGGCAACTGTGGGAATATAAACACCGTCTTCCTGTCTCAGGTTCTCTTCGGAGACAAAGAACAGGCACCTCATGTATGCAACGAGGCAATTGTATCCTTCAAAAGTCACTGTGTGGCTGCAGAAATTAAAGCAGTACCTCACTGGGACCTGAAAGCACCAACAGACATTTATGTCCTCAGCTGCTGGTTAAATCCCACAATTGATGGCCTGTATATTGTGAAGCAGTGTCACCACAAACAAAGCTCCGTCAGAAACATCTCAGCTTGTTTTCTAATTTGTCGGAATGGTGAAAATCTGGGTTAGCACATCTGCTTCTGTCCTTGAGTGCGGTGGACGTTTCTTCACAGACATGGGGTCACATTCTGCATTCCTGTGGACTCTCAGCAAAATTAAGAGCCTTCTGACACCAGAAGACATCTGACTCCAAACTCTGCTTTGTTTGGTTTGTGGGATCCTGTAATCGTGCTCAGGACTGACACGAGGCCAGCTCTCCATAGGTATGACATCAACTAGGTAACAAGTTTCAGGGGCTAAAGGTCACTTAGTACTGTGTAAAATCACAACATGAACCAAACTGCAAACCACAACATGCTTTACAAAACAGACTATAGTGAAAAACGAAAATGAAACTTTGATTTTTTTACTTGATTTTTTCCATTTCTTGGAAGATTATAAACAAAATAGTTCATATAGTGATCTATAGTTATGAGCGTTTAAAGATGCACTCCAATGAAAATAGTCTTTTTGGTGTTTTAAGACGTTCTTGGAGCATTTGTCTTAGGATGGAGGACGTATATTAAGAAAATTATTCTGAAAATTGCATTTATGAGTACTTCTTTATTCAAATCACTGTGAATTAGGAGCAGACCAAAAAATGCCATTTGAAAAAGCCTCTAGGTGTGACAATCGGTGGGCCACAGGCTCCCTGCACCGCTCCATTCCCAGGCATCCACTTGTAGACGACTAGATCATGTACGTCTTTGTTTTCCCAGTCTGAGCTGGCATCTGGATCAAAACTATACGGCTGGATGGCTCCAATATTGCTCGCCATTTTTGTTGCACCAATACTGTTGTGGGTAGTGGAAGAGGGCCTAAACAAAGGGATGATGGGAAGTTTGGGAAGGTTTACATCGCACTAACTGTCCCACCCACGATTCAGAGGAGCATTTCTAATGAACCAGTGCCGGACCTAGAGAACGACAGTTGTTGTGTGTTGTGTTGGACTAAATACAGCATGATCTTGATTAAGACCACTGGGAACGCTTTTACAATCGATAAAAAGAGTTTCGGAGTGGGACTTTAAGGCTAGACTGGTGTGTGTCGATCTTAAGAGTTTCTACTTTGACCTTTTAATACCACAGCTGTCGCTGGCGACAGCAAATAACACACGCTCTTCAAACTACCTTAACTCTTCAACTGTTACGTAAATCACTTAATTCTAACGGATTCTCAATACCTAATTTACGTAAACACTTCACTGCTGTACAGTGTTGCATATCACCAAAATGCTGATGTTCAGAATCAGTTGGAATTACATTTATTGCAGAAACAGCCGAAGAGTTGCAGTATTTCAAAGAACGGCTACACTGAAGCTTGAGTTCCAGTATTACGGGGTTAAAAAATGTCTAAAGACATGTATTGACTTGACTGATAATGTGACACCTCGATTAGGATTCTAAAAGGCAAATACGAAGCATGAACTGGAGTGGCCATAAAGTTCACACCGCCCAACTCTGTCCAGCAGAAAAAAGGCAATTTTGTGTGAAGTAAAGTGAAGGGAAAAGCCGGTGCCTAAACCTGTATTTAAGTTGCATGTACTGCTTTAGAGTCAATGGAAAAGTTTGAACCCCTCCTGTGGTTCTGGGAGAAAATGCAACATTCGGAAATTGCCTCAAGTTTAAAGCAAAATGTGGCGGTACGCTTGGGTCTTGGTTGGGCACAGGTTTTATTTGGGAGGACCACTTTTGAATGATTTTATTTTCCATCAGTAATGGGACGAGGCTTACGCAAACCAAGGCTGGAATCATACAACCGAGTGGAAGGTCTCTCTGGATTTCTGATTATAAAAATGAAACAAAACAAATTACCTTAAATCAAAGTTTGGTAGATTTTTTTTTAAGTGGCTAAAGTAATAAAAGGTGAGAGAAAACTTTCCAAACAGCTCACACTAAAGGATACTGGGCCTCTGAATAAATTGCCGCCCTCCTGACCTAGAAATAGACAAGTGGAAGTTAATGGACAGAAGGTGAGCATTCAAAGACAAATTAAAGATCCATGGACTTTTAATAAACGTCCACGATAAGATGACAGAAGCTGTTTTTCTCCTTTAACACCACCATGTTCTGAAGACAAGCCCATAACAGCAACTGAAGAAATTGGAGCTGACCCCCCACCTCTGACAAGGGAGTTAGCCATTTCTCATATCAGTCTTGGCATTAACCAAAAAAAAAGGCTCCTGTGTTTTTCCCTCATAAAATCCCTCTGAGGCAGCCTGACCCACTAAACTCCAGAGATAACCTTGTTTGTTCTGTCTTGCAGTGTTTGCACGATTCAGTGTGAGGAATAAACACAGGGAGCCTTTTACTTCTTCTCATGACTTTCTGGAACAGATTCTGAGTCGCCAAACATCCTCATGAGGAAGACTGATGGTTGTGGTGGTTTGGTCTGTGTAGGTTTGATAGTCAGTCTGTTTGAAAGCTTCAGCAGCTGCTGGAACATCTTTAAAACAAGGCTTTCTGAGCTTTGAGCCACAAAAATATGTGTTTATTAAAAAATATTGTGCCTTTGGAGTATCCACTCTGAAAACAACCATACCAAATGAAACACTTCCATATTCAAATTATGATATAAACTTAATGGAAGCTATGTAGAGATGAATCTCACTGGTAGACCAGGACGTAAATCAAAATTAAAGTTTGTTTTTGTGTCCAAATCTCAAGTATGACTCCATCTGATTAAAATCTAAAAACCAGGAGAGTTTCCCATCACCGAATGAACTCTAAACAAGTCCAAACTCTTAGGAATTTAGAGTTGAAACCAGCAAGCCCACCAGGAACAAATGTTTCATTCATCCATCAACTTTTCTCACGCCACAATGATGCCGTGCAAACATATAAACAAGGGTTAAAAAATGAACCGAGCTGTAAATCTGTTTGCCTAAATGATCAGTCAGCTTATTCAGACTTGGAACCTCTTAACTTTAGGGAAGCATTAATCAAGGACACTTAAACAGCGTTTTTCACTGTTTCCCATGGCTAGGACTGCCATGAAACTGGTCTGTGAAACTTTGACATCCTTCTGTCAGCAAATCCACCCGGATTTCCTATTTGAACAGCATACATGAATGTTACAGCTAAGGCGTTTAGCATATCCCATCAGGCAATGGAAGCAAAAACCAACTCAGAATGTCAATTTGTCAATTACCAGAACACTTTAAAACACATTTACACAATTAACGTAATTCCAGCGGATTCGGAAGCTAAGAAAAGCAGCTTTACACACTACACTACACTAAAGAAGTGTTTTACACAATCAACGTAAATCAGCTGGTTCTGTGGCAGAGAAAGGCGGCTTTGCATTGCTATTGGTGCAAAGGGCCGCCAACCCTGGTCCTGAAGAGCCTAAACCCTGCCCGTTCTCCAGTCCTCCCTGACCCGCTTGCTGCTGATTAGCTGACTGATTCCACATCCCGATTGACTGAACACACCTGATTTAGGTTGTAAGCATAAAGCAATCATGGGAGAACCGCAACAGTCGAAGAGTTCCGGTACGTCAAAGAGAA
This sequence comes from Oryzias sinensis, assembly GCA_037389245.1. NCBI lineage: Eukaryota > Metazoa > Chordata > Actinopteri > Beloniformes > Adrianichthyidae > Oryzias > Oryzias sinensis. Next base: position 10,487,586 of record CM074494.1, on the reverse strand, counting down.
TAGGTGTCATTGGTGACATGCCTGATGTTAAAGGGTTAAAGTGAATATATTTCACTGAGGTATAACAATAAAAAGGGGGAAAAAACACATAGACCACTGCTGTCCTACTGTAAGTAATGATGAAAGAGAATTTGAGATACCAACCAGTTTTCTGCTCAACAAGATCAATAGAATCAACATGTGCTAAAGTGAAGGCAGAACATTTCTGGTTTCCAAAGTCTCCAAGTTATTAAAACCACATAAAACGAAATGGACCCAGTATGAGTCTCATATTTAAATTACTGATAAATAAACTGTTTAATGATTTTATTTTAAGTTTGTCACACACATTCTTTACCTTGGTCTAAATAAACACTGAATCTTGTTCAATGAGCCAGATGACTAGAGCTCAGAGATGAGAACCTGCACTTTCACAAGCTTGCAGCGTCACACGAGAGCGAGTTTATGAGTGAAAAAGGAGGTTTGGCGATTTTGGGCTTGTACTTTGTCGGCACAGTTGCATTGTGTGTGTGTATTTTGCATTCGAAAAAGAACCCAACAACCGAAAAGCTCCACGTGCTTCATCCATACAAACAGTGAAGCCACTCAAGCTCGTACGATCAGTTTTGAAAATGTAAACCACTTTCTCTTTCCCTCAGCTCAAAGCTTTGCTGCTGAATCCATGCTCCACTCAGGATGTGTATGACTGCTACAACACAAGTCATTTATTCATCAGGGGGAAATTCCAAATCAAATTTTTGTAGAGTTTTAGAAGACACCAGACCCTCATAAAAAGTGGTGGGAAATTAGGGGCCAAAAAAAATGTATTAGTTAAAAGCTGATAGAGGAATAAGGCTTCTGATTAGGCAAAATTTGAAAAATATATGTGACATGAACTAGCCATATAATCAACTTTCGCTGTAATGACAAAGCAAACAATGACTCTTCATTAGAGGTAAGTTATATTACTTATTTATTATTTTACTTGAAGTAGTATAGATGAACGAGAATATCATCTGCACCTTGCCGGCCCATGCATGGAAGTGTCCTTGGTCACGACACTGAAGCCCACACTGGTTATATGTTGGCGACAGTGTTCGGCAGCAAAGCTGCCATCAGTGTGTAACTGTTTGTGTGCATGGGTAAAATGTAGCTGTGAACCGCTTTGGGCATTCTACGGAGGTAGTAAAGCGGTATGTACAGTATATGCCCATCATCAAGGCATGAGATAAAAGGTCTATTAAGAACTGGGATTCAGTAAATGTAGCATTAAATTAATATCGATGTTTTAGGGTAAACATTCAGAGATGCAAAAATGTGGATGGCCGATATAATATATTCATAATTAATTTCCAGATCATTCAGCAGGTGCTATTTTTAAGGACTTCTTATAAGTTTTTTTTTTTTTTACAATTATTGTAGACAGACAGACAGACTCAATCCCAAGTCAAATTGACAATACTTACAGTGATTTAAAGTCATTTGGACAAGAACCAAGATTTAAATCACTTCAAGTGCTTGATTTTCTAGTGTGCATTCCATGAAGAACCATTGTAAAGGCAAACAAATCACACAAAATGTCCTTCCCTGGTCAGTAGCTGTGTTTCCAGTACATGTATGTGCAAAAACACAATTTCCCAATTACAGTGTTTTAATTGAATCTCAATTATGTGAATAAACACAATCCAACTCAGACGATAAATCAAACGCATTGTAATGGATGTGAACAATGATTTAAAGCACGTACTTTCCCATTTCTGCCACGCCACTGGCACTCATTATCAGACGTTGGCGTCTTATTCAGGCCGTGGAGCGGCGAGCTCCTCATGATTGTGGAAAAATCATGCTTGGTTGGCACGCCACGCTAAACTTCTGATGAGGTGTGTGATGCTGTTGTGGCGCCCGCTGTGCATGTGATGTCATCCGGTCACATGACTCATTTCATTTGAATAAAGTGTTTCCATTGCAGATCTGCAAAATATGTCAATTTGATACATCTCAAAAACCACCTCCTCTAAGAGTAAAAACTATTTCCGATTAATGCCAGTTTTTTCAAACTTGTATTTCCATTCAATTTGTGTAAATTTATAGTCAAATGAAACGCAGCTATTGATTAACTGTCTCTGTTATGTAGAGTTTACAGCTCACCAAATTAAAGGCCCTTTAAAGCAACAGTTTTTTAAGGAAACACAAGAAACTAGGGAACCAACGAGTTCTGAACACAGGCTGTACTTGTCAAGAAAATCAATCACTCCTGAATCCCAGAAACAACCATCCTCCACATTTCCTTATGCTTGACCTGACAACTGCCCCAGGCATGCCTTTAAGGCATTTTGTTCTGCTCTAAACGTGGAAAATCGCTTCCTTCCTGCAGTTTTCTCTGCTAATTTACTGCCGCAATCCATAAATCAATCAATTTTATGTGCGGTTAGTTTTGGGAGTCAGGTGTGTACGACATGAGTACAAGTGAACAGCGCCCTCAGATATGCATCGTAAAAAATAAATAAAAAATGCCGCGGTGAGAAATCAAACTTGAATGGAACGCTTCCTCTAGATTTCTCATCAGTGACAGCTGGGACGAACGCAAACCCGGCGTGCGTAAGTAAGAACAAACATATCCAGACTCGTCCTGCTCAAACCTGTCCCTCCATTACAATGTTATATTTAGACTTTTCGTTTTTCCTAAATACATTTTCATGGCGTTCAGTCAAATGTGTTGTAATCCACAAACTTTGACAGCAGGTTTTAATTGAGCGTTTCATCAGCAGGGAACCATGCAGCCACAGGACGAATTAGGATTAGTGGATCAGTGTCAGTCCAGCCAACCGGCCCTACTCCTCATTTTACCGTTTTTTTTTCTCTTTATTATACCCCCAGCCTCTGTCCAACCATGAAATGGCCCCCATGTGGCGAGTCACAGATTCCAGTGTTACTGCGAAGGTTCGCAGAAGAGCCTCCATGAGAATACAAGTGTGATGACGGTACAAACATCGTACTACTGAGCTGCAGCTACATCTTAGCACGGATTCTAGTCCTACATGCTGTATCTGAAAAATCTGCACAGAACTCCTAACCAGAAAAATCCCCCAAAAAGTTGAGGGAAACTGGAGGCTAAGAAAAAGTTCAGGCACATACAGGACAGTCCATAAAAACAACTGTCTAATTTCAAACCGGGGTCGTTTGAGGTCTGGAACCACTGCCTTTAGAGGATTGATGTATTAGTTGCATTTTCAGGTTTTCGATTTTGCACAGTTTAAAAAGTAATCCTGGTAAAAACATTATTTCTTTTGCGTTGCAGTGTTTCAATTATTTGATCAATTATTGGGAAACAGCAATCTATCAATTAGTAGAGAGACGGCAGTTTACTACATTTTAGTCACATGACATCACGTTTGAAAAACATTGATTAATCAAAATCAAATTGAGCTTTACTAAGTGATTCATTAATTAATTTATTTTTTTTTAGCAAAAACAGCTTTTAGATTGTTTCGATGACAAAAAAAGGATCATTGTAACAATGGCGTTTTTTTGTACCTTCCTCAAAGGCCAAAGGCCTTCACAGTCCCATTCACACATTCACACACTGATGGCGGCGCCGCTGCCGAATACTGGCGCCAACCTTCCGCCAGAGGCAAGGTGGTGTTAGTGTCTGGCCCAACATAAGGGCAGGCAAGGCAGGAATCGAACCTGCAACCTTCTGATGGTCGACCGTTAAATATGCAAATAGTTTTTCGTGACCAAATTAAACTGATTTGTAAGATAAATACAAAATATTTTAAAAAGAATCAACATTTTAAGTCCCACTTGAATCATCTTTTGATCTTTTTTCAAAGTCGTCTTATATATATGATGAAATAAATCCTAAACCTGTGTTGTTTTCTAGGACATAGTTTCTTGGAGGGCGGCAGTGCTTCATTAGAAATTTGTCTCTGTTTACATGCTCTTCTGCTAGCTAACAGCCCCTCACGCAAGAAAAATGGTGAATAATTTTGAAGCTATCCAGCAGTACTGTTTTGAGCCAGATCCCAGCTCAGACGAGGAAAACAACTTGCGTTAATGGAATTTATCCGTCTACAGGTAGCAGCATCAGAATGGAGCAGAGCAGGGAGCTTGTGGCACAACCAGCATATTTTCCTGCTCGCAAATACGATCTTTATCAAACTGCATTTTTTTGTCTGCCCTTACATTCACAAAGATTAGAATACGGTAACTACTCAAGAATGCAAACATTTTCAAGCTTCATTTTCTTGACATATGTCTTCCATCATTAGAAAAATCTCACAAGTGTGTTTCCACATAGTGATATAGAAAACATGTTGAGCCTTGAGGATCAGGTTTGTGAAAGACAAATATAAATAAAGAAGAAAATGACTAATCATGATATGAATAGAAGACCCGAAAGTACACAGTGGAGAAATGTAGAAAGTATATTACAGGTAACAAGCATCTCATCTCAAATATCTAGACGCCTTTTTCTGCCTATGGCGAAAAACTTTCACTTCTATTCAGGAGGTTTCACCACAAATATCCACGCCAGACGCTAATGAGGTGAATAAGTTCTTGTTCAGGCGAGTGCAGACTTGCAGCACCTCTGTGAGAAAGTTCAGAGAGGCTCTGAGAGTAAAAACCAAAAACTGACGAGTAAAGTGAAGAATTATGGGAATTGGAGAGACTTGATCTGTTGTGTGATAGCCTGGTGCCTCGGATTCCCATTCAACTTTTTAGTAGCGCTAATGCTTTCATCTGAAACTTCTATTTTCATAAAATACATTTCCATCTCTTTGGTCAAAGGGCAATCCGTGTTTTTTTATGTTTAGGAACAATAAATAGCACAAAAAGAGACCATTCCACCAATGCGGGTCCTGTTTTCAGCAGGACGAACAGACACTGCTCCCTCTGGCACTGGCAGATAAACCCTTCAGGAAGCTTAACCAGGTTAAGCAGTTTATCTGGAAGACAATTTTAATTCTTATCCTCGAATCCTAATCTACACACCCTTGTGTTTACAGTCAAAAGATGAGTGAGAGGCGCCTTAATGCCACCCTGGAGTGCAACGCCGACTCTGACCTTGACATCCGCTGAACCGGCACACAGATGGCTGCCATCCCACGGACCCTTCCTGTAGGGATCTCTTTCTTCTGGAATTTGGAGACCGCGGGGTCAGAGTGAAGGTGTAAGGTTTGTTTAGTTTGGGTCATTTTTGATTTGTTTCTCAGAATGCCTGAGAATCTTCCAGGATCCAGCATGAATGGCTTCCCAGTTGTGCTTGGACGGACTTTTCACCAAACTAATCTTCAGTGGCAGCTCGAATATTTGTCCAAACTCATAAGAAAATGTTTGAGCCATCTTGATTTAATACAATTTTCTGGGGGGTAATCTGCCTCCATGACGTGGAATTCCCTTTTTTTGTTTTAAAAATGCTGGAAATCACAGAAAACCTCCCAAATGTTGGGACAGTTGTCCAACAAACTGACTTTTTTTCTTATGCTACACAATTTTATGGTGCTTTGGCAACACAAACATTTTTTGTAGCTTTTATTCTAATTCTTTTATTTTTTTTTTATTTCAGCTGAAGTTAAATGCTGTGATTCACCAACCACCTCCTCTTGTTTTCATCTAAAGCCTGATAAGCCCCCCCCCCCCCCCCCCCAATAAAAAATCTAGATAAATGAGAGAAAATGTAGGGATTTTAAATAAAGAGACCTGTTGTCTGGACCTGCAGCTCTGGCTTTGTTTGATTTCCCACAGTCCCAGTTGTCCCGTCTGCACTTTGCCAGCTGAGCAGGAAAAAGCTACAGACTGAGTGCAGACCGCTCTGGCTCATGTCCAGACTCCGAGTAGCTGTTACCTCAGGAGCTACATTTAAACTGAGCTAGCAGTTATTCTTGGCTTTTTTTCTTCTTCTTCCCTTCTACACCAAAGTGATGCTGGGAAAAAGTATGTCACCATGAGAATATGGAAAGACATTTTTTGTTCCAAATTCAACCAAATGTTTACAATAAGGCAAGACTTTGGGTTCAGGTTTGTTCCATGAAGGTTTGTCCATCATGGTAATGAAAGTATTAGGAGTCAGGACAGTCATGGACTGTTGCAGAATATCAAAGAACCCATTAACCACAGACGTCTAGTCCGGCCATTTGATCCTGGTGGTTACCTCATTTCTACTTAAGGAAAAACTCAGAAACATCTTTTAACAAATGGGAAATAAATACAATCAAGTTTTACAGGGCCTTTGTCAGACAAAATCAACTTTTTGAGCTTTTTAGTGTATTATGTTAATTTTAAATAAAAAACATCCCCAAAGCGGTGTTTTGATACCGTTCCCACATTTTCTGAGTTTTCCTCCACAAACCTGCTCTCTGAGCACCAGCCCCTCCCAATCCACGAAAACGAGCGGGTTCTTACATTGTGACGTCACAAAGTGAAGAAACGCCCTTTTCAGGAAGAGTCTGCCCTGCAAGTCCCGCCCCCATGCTGACACACACACACTATCTAGCGGTGATCGCCAAAATGCTTTCATTTTACATGGACAATATGCACATCCATCTTTGCAAAAGTTCGAATGTTGTTTGTTTACGTGAGCGAAACCTAGACACGCAGCAGAGGCCAGCTATAGGTTGAGGTCATGAAGTGGGCAACACCCACAAGGCTGTAACTCAGAAATCGAGTCGACCTTCTTCCGGGTAGGAAAATCACTTATATTTCATTTTAAAAATTCTTCTTACATGTGCCACAGGTAATAATCATCACACATATGAATATAGTTTACTTTGAAAAGCTTAAGAATAGCATGACATAGGCACTTTAAAGACAGAGGCAGTTGTAAGAATCCATTTAAATCTTACATTTCAAAAATTGATAATGCGCCTTATGTGTGAATTCTGGTTGTGTTTACTGACCTGGAACCGATTTTTTGTGGTACTTGGCGTAATGAATTGTTGGGAGCATTACAGCTACCATAGAAGCATGGCGGAGTCACGTTCTGTGCTTTAATATAATGAATTCCAAAAAAGTCTTGTATTGTTTTGTCGTTTATGTGTTAAAAGTGAACAATGTTGAGAGTTCATCTACATAATGTTTGACATATCTGTAAGGTGGCACTTTTTTGCAAAGGCAGATTAACCCTTGTGCTATCTTAGACGACCCCACCATGTAATCCACGGACACCAGTGAAGATCACAAATCATGGAATAAAAAAGGTTCAGAGCACTGTCTAGTGGGTCTAGATGACCCAACTCCCAACGTTAAAGTGCCTAGGATAGCACAAAGGTTACAGAGGTAAATATGAACCCAGTTCAAAAGAAAAACTTCCCATCAACCCGTCTGACCAACTGCCTGCCTATTGGCCCCACTGGGCCTTCTGAATAGTGTAGTAGTCAAAGGTTTGAACTTTGAGAGTTTAAAAAAGAGAGAAAAGTGTGAAAATTTCAAGTCTGAAAGTGTTTATTAAGGGGTTTTAAACCACCTATAAAACCTACTTTGCAGATTTCACATATCGCGGTTATTTTTTAGAACATAGCCATAAATAAGTGACCAGTGTGTACAGTCCCTTTCCTCTGGAAACAGTAAATAAATTAATATTTAAATTACTTTCTCAACCTACAAATCAACCCAACTTTCAAGGCTCAATCAGTTAGGAGTCCCAGCTTCCCTTTTATCTGTATGTTTCTGTTGGGTCTAACTGTGGAGTTTTAAAGACCTTCTCCACTTGTTAGTTCTGAATAAAGTTCACATGTGGCACTTAGGTTTAGGAGGTTGTAAACATTGAAGTTTATAAGAAGGTTTTTAGTTCTTGGTAAAAAAAATGGGTCGTATCTTTAACAAACAAACTGGAATGCCAGGAGTAAATTCCTGTAATGACAGGAATCTGTGACCATGACACGTAAAGAAAACCACAGATAGTGGTGTTTTTCCAGCATTCCCCCGACTCCTAATGGTGACTTGTTGAAGGAAACTCTAGAGAACAGAAAACATTGCCTTGGACGTGTAACACGGCGGTTCTTAAATGACATCAAGGCCCGGGGGCCGTCTGTGGCAAACAAACGACAAATCTGCAAGCTGTCTGAACTCCCCCCAGCTCCACGGGTGTCGAGTTTCAGCATTTCAACAAGTCCAGGAGAAAACTGAGGGAGGAAATGAAAGCATGAGCCTCCTCTGCTTATGATCGTCATAAAACTGTTGCTACGTTAAATAGAGTGGGACTTTGTGTTATGGCCGTCTAAAGTCTATGATTGGGCAATTACTTTTTATGGCTTTTAAATGACAAATGCAGACATTGAAGGCAGAATATAGACCTGAAATTGTTAACATTTGAGCACAGGAAGTCCAACCTTCATGAAAACTAAAACTTTAATGGAGAAGAATTTAAACCTCCAAAAAAAGTGGGTAGAACATTTTCCCCCATCCAAACTCATGTAATTACTCAAGAGTATTGCATTTTCCGTACTATGGGGCACACCAGATTATAAGGCACACCGTCAATGAAGGGTATAATTTCAAAATTATGCCATATATAAGGCGCACAGAACTATAAGGCCCACTAAGCAGGACAAAAGAGTCCGAAAAAGGTCAATTAGTAGATCAAAATGTATTAAAGGGGCAATATCCTTTTTTTTCTTAAGCCTTTTAGAGTAAACTATACAAATTTTGAATGAAATAAATGTTATTTTCGGGGTTAATTTTCCAATTCTGATGTAAGATGACACTATCTCTGAGGCACCGCCATGTGGGTGACGCCCATTTCATGACGTCAGCCTAAAGCCGACCTCGGCAGCGTGTCTGCCTTTCTCCCACCAAAACAAAAAACATCCAAATTTTGCAAAGATGGATGTGCAAATTGTGCATATAAAAGGAAAGCGTTAGCCGCTAGCTTTGTGGAGAAAGTGTGTACGTGTGTGTGTTAGCCTGTGGGGGGCGCTGGCAGGGCAGGCACTTCCTTGAAGGGGAGGTTCTTCACTTGTCTTCATCACAATTCAAGAACCTGCTTGTTTTTGTGGATTGGGAGGGGCTGGTGCTCAGGGATCAGGTTTTTAGAGGAAAATTCTGAAATGCGTGAATAGATCAAAACACCGTTTTCGGGTTGTTGATAATGAGGAATGAACGTTATAATACACCTAAAAGCTCAAAAAGTTAATTTTGAATGATATATAGGCCCTTTAACTGTGTTCATAGTAACTGTAAAACTTTATGTAACATGCTACACGTTAGAAGTGTTAGATGCATTAGCATATTTGCAATACTTATCACTCCTGACCTTGTTTGCAACACGTAAAAAAACAGAGTGATACCACTGAACAAATGCTACTCTGACTTCTTGTTAGTAACACGTAAAACTAAACAATCCTCCGCCGCTACAAGTTAGGTCCCTTAGCGTATTCACAATAATCCCCAACCAAGTATTTCTACAGAGCGCCGTGTACTTCTGAAAATTGCTTAACACCAGTAAGAACAAGTAGAATTGATCTACAGAGGTACTCCGGATTACAAAAGCGCACTGTTGTTTTTTGGAAAAAAAATTCAGGCTTTTAAGTGCGGAAAATATGGCAACTGACTGACTTCCTGTTTAAGGCTGGTTTGAAATTAAATCAAGAAGCTGGAGCGAGAAAATCTGGCACAAACATGGGTCAAAATTAGGGATTTATCAGATTAACAAGGAATTTAATCAAAATTTCCCAGATCTTCGATTGTTTCTGTTTTTAGTGATTAAAATAGGAAATAGTCTGCACTTGCTCAAAATTTGGAAAGCCATTTTATAAATTTCAATACAAACATGTAAATGTCAATTTGACTCCAGATTTACCAACATAAACTCCAGAAGTAGAGAAAACATTTAAATGGCATGATCCGGCAACACGCATAATTACATGACTTTAAATACCCCTGGGGGCAGGTGAGCTTCCCGAAGCCCGACTTATCTCTGACCTGCTTCGTTTACTGCAAAGACTCGACAGAAGCAGAACTGCTCTCCGATTGGTGGGCAGGTGAAGCTCGCTGCACTCCACACCCTCCAATTCAAATAAAAACAAACCCTCCAACCGTCACAGACAGAGATCGCAGTGTCAACACAAACACGCTCTGCAGGTCCTCCTGTCTCCCACAACAAGGCTTTTCACGGGACACTGAACAAGACAAACGTTGAGCTGTGGGTCTCCCAAGCACATTTTGGTTCAAGTTGGACCCGTAGTGACCAAACGGTATAAGAGGTGAAGCATTCCCTGGACGGGAAAGGCCAGCTAGTGCTTCACCAGAATGACTGAGTGGTGAAAAGCAGCAGTCTGAGGTTATTTAGAGGAGCGGTTTTGACTGCAGCCCTATAATTAGAGAGCAGGAAGCTCCTGTTGAAGGCAGCATCTCCACTCTTCATCAAAACCCTTAAGAGACTCAGCAGTGCTGCCAGGTCCAGCTTTGACCTGATGAACATCATACCCAAAGTGTTTCGGCTTCTTTGAAGACCACGCCCCCTACAACACGGGGGCGGCTTCACACATTCTTATTGCTGTTGTCAGCAGAGTGGAAGAGTCAAAGGTACACAAGGGAAATGGAAGAGCGGGTAGATTCTGCTGTCTGATGAACACATTTGAAAAATGGCGGTAAAAGGACTCAAGCGCTGCAGTCGGTTTTCATTTTTAATGAGTGTTCGTGAGATTTCAAAAAAAGGCAACAAACGGAAATGTTGTCATGAGGAAAAACAAGGAGGAATGAGTTTGATAACATCTAGCATGAACACACCAACTCGACTTTCCAGTCCGGACTTTGACTCTTCTCTGCTGTCTGCAGATATTACGCCTTGGTGGAGGAAAGTGAAAGACACCGTGTTTGTGTCGTATTGTTAGCGTTAGCAGTAGGTGTTGCTGTTTACTTGTGAAGGCCACTTTGGCTTTGGTCAGCTGCAGATCTATTTTGGCAGTAGTACGCAGTGGTTGCCCAGCATTTAGGGACAAAGCTCTCCAGCTGGAGGGTTGTTGGTTCAAGCCATGGAACCAGCAGAAGCTTGGGAGTGTTTGGCCCAACTGCAATGCCTTTGAGCAAGCCTCATGACCCAAAACTCCTATGAATCGCTCAGCCTGGTCTATAGTTGTACTGGGCAGCTGAAAGACCATGTCATACCCTCCCAGAACTATGATGTCATGACACCCATACATGTTTGGGGTTCAAGGTAGACAGAGTTGTGATCTACAAATGCTGTAGTCTGTTAGAGGAACCAACTGTGTGTAAAAAAGTTTCAGCAAATGTAATGTCTTCTTCTTGGTTCCTTTAGTGGTCACTATAGTGAATCATCTGCCTCCATCTAACCCTATTTTCTGCATCGTCCTTGCTAGCACCAATCATCCTCACATTCTCCTTCCATACGTCCGTAAACTTCCTCTTTGGTCTTCATCTCAGCCTCTGTCTTGTTATTTCCAACCTCAGGATCCTTTTACCAACATGATCACTGTTCCTCCTCTCAACATGTCCAAACCATCTCAATCTGGTTTCCCGGCATTTGTCTCCAAAACATCTAGCATGAGGTGTTCCTCAGAAGTATTATTGTTATTACTTTATATATATTTATAAAAGACTATATCTGTCTACAACTCTGTCTAGATTTTTTTTTTTTTTACAAAGTATCATCCTCTTTATTAAGAAACCGAAACTGCTACAACTAATTAGTTCCGACAGTATACGAGAACTGGACTGAGTGAGTGTGACGTCCCCCATAGAAAAGAACTTGCTTCTGCTTTCAACCGTTAAAAATCAGTCATCATTGTTTTGCCATACAGACTTTGCCATGTTGGAACCATAAGTCAGAGTCTCCAATCAGGAATGAGCTTGTCTGAAGGCCACACTCCAACCACTTGAAACCGGACTCTGGACGATCTGTCAATCAAACGCTTTAAACGTTTGCTGTGAGACCACGTAGTTTTATTCAGGCACCTGATTGGTCTGTACATAACTTCAATAATGTGCACTACAGAAAAAAAATCATGAAAAAAAACATGAAATAACTGATTGAGAACGGTTGTTCTTCTGACCAAGAGATTGACTGATTAATAATAGCTGTTCATTTCTCTATGGATGGGATTCTGGCAGGACGGTACTTCCCACTTTGAATGCGAGAGTCCAGTTCTCATGTACACTCAATGGTTGTAACTCTGCCTTTTTAGTTGAATCCATATTGTTTTGGTTGTGCTTCTTTGCTGAAGTGCCATCAGATGGCAGACTATGTTTCACCTGAAAACACTTTGCTTTAAGCTGGGGTGTAGAAATGTATGTATCCAACGCAAACGTCATGGTTTAAAGCCTGCATTGTACTTGTGTTATCTGACACCTCCCACCTTTTTCATCAAGTTTATTCTGTCGGGTTGTCTTTTTCAAATAGGAAAATGCTCTTGACCAGCTTGCCGCTGGCAGATATCCATAATATTCCAGCACGGTCATGACACACATATACCAAAAGTGCTGCCAGCAGAAGTGGCCTAGAAAAAAGCATGGAGAGAAGTGGTTGGACGATATCGTGATATCCTTCACGTCTCTTCTCTTTCCTATCTGCAGAGAAAACAATAACCGCCAGAGACGCCGTTGGGACACGGGAAGTCCTACTAGTGCAAGTTGCATCAGGCCCTAATGAGCCAAACCAAAACCCCAGGAGAGACCCTGAAGATGTTTGCTCTGTTTGCACCCACAGCACAGCAGCAGCATCCTCATCAAGGTTAGACGTTAATATTTAGACTCTTGCATAAGCAAAGGGCCCCTCTACTCAATAACAGCTACACCCAAATGGATCCCATGTCGTGCGGATCGTAGAGTCAGAGCTGGAATGAAGGAGAAGACCACGGCTTCTGATGGAGCTTCCCAGACCAGAGCTCTCCTAACTCCAACTATCAACACTCCAGCTTCCTCTCTGCTCAGACTGACGCAGCTTTACTTCCTCGTCAAGCGTTCTCTTCCTTGAAGACTGGCCTCTTTGTTCCAGCTGTGATTAGCCGACTGATACGAAGGCCAACATTTGAGTTGATTGCCCGCCTGCTTCCTCCTTCGCTCTGGGGAGCGGTAGCTATCTCCAGCTTCCGAGGAGAGACTGACTTCAAGAAGTGCTGAAAGCTCATCATGGGTCGGGCACGTGGAGGGGAAAACTCTGCAGCTCCTGTGAGCTGGCGTGATGCCGAGTGACCTTCGGCTCCTCCAAAGCACTGCAGGCTTTTGAAAAAATAAACAACAAAGCAGGAGAACCAATAAGGTGAAGAAACTGGATTTAAACCGCTGCGCCAAACCAACCTGAGCCTGAGACGTCAGCGGGGGGGCAGTGACAGGAGCCCCAATGAGTCAGCTGTGGTCACCTGAGTGAAGTCTACAAGTCTTCTGGCAGCAGTAACCTCTCAATAAAGTTTATTGGAACAATAAAGGCGCAGTTTCAACAGAATAACCAGCCTACCTGTTGATTTGTACGACGTGTGTGTGGTTTCTTTCTGCACCAAAAGACTTTAAATCAAAAGCTTTTTATTTTCAAGCTTTAAATAGCAAAGATTGAGCTGTAAAATGAGCAGACTGAACCCCCACTCCTCCCCCAGCCCCATTCCAGACTGTCCTCAGAGATAACATCCATGTTGCCAAAAAGCTCTAATAATAGCTTTACATGTTTTTTTCTGGAAGGAAACTAGAAAAAAAAAAGGTACGGAAATACCACAGCTCCACTGGGACCCCCCCTACACCCCCACCAGGAAAAGTTCCTGTGATGTTTCATGTTGCACCTCAGACCTCCTCTGAGACCTCTATGACTGCTTTACTACTCAGAAGCGACAGCATTGATCCCTAGTGCGCACGCGTCACACCTTTAGGTGAGATTATACCCGCGGGATGCAACATGCTTCTTACCTCCGTGAAGAAGTTATCCATCGCCCCGGCTGAGTTTAATCCAGGAGGACTGCTGCGTGGAAGGCGCGCGCCCGTGCAGGCATAAGTTGTCGGTTCGATTTCAAGTCAACAAGAGGGGATCTTCAGCGCATCCTCTTCCTCCTGACAACCGCTGCAGACGCGCACACGACTGAAGTTACTCTTTGTCTCCTGAGTCACTCATCCAGCAGGAGGGACCCCGGGAGTCCTTTAACGCATGCGGGCTCCTCCTGCGGTTGGACCTCCTCCTACTCCGCGCCCGCCTCCGAACCTCCGTGTCTCTGGACCCGCGGGCCGAACCTTCGCAGGCGAGCGAGCACACCACAGAGTCGCCGGTGAAACTTTGAAAACCCGCACGACTCAGTCAGTCAAACGGGACAATGCTGCCCAAGCTCCGCCCCCTGCTCCCGTTCCTCCTCCTCCTCCTCCTCCTCTGTCGCCGTCTCACTTACTCCTCCTGCTGTCACCATGTGGAGGTCTGAAGCTCCCGACCCGAACATGACAGAAATACATCAATTCCACTCAGATTCTTCATTAAAATAAACCTGCTATAACGGTCAAGGAAGAGGAAAAACAGACGCGCATGCGCACTCCAATGCAAATGCTGTTTCTGATGTTTTTAACATGTTCTTCCGACATTTTTCTCATGATGGGAAAGAAAATTAAGCTTAAGATTCAATTTCTCAGTTTGTAAATTTACGAATTTAAATCTCGCAATATTTGTGTGGTCATAAAACTCTGTCGTACTAACCTAAGGACTGCAACAGAAGATGCTAAATACTAGTTTATACTGATAAAATACACAAAGAAAATAAAGAGTCCTAAATTAAAAGCTTAATATATATATTCTAATTTAAAAAAAAGGACACAGGTAGATTATAAAAATAAGGCAAAGCTTTTTTTTCTCTCCCAATTTCATGCTTTTCATGTGTTGGTTTGTATACACATGTGCATGTGAACTGTTTGTTGTGTTGACATGATTGTACATAAATTACAAAAGGAGTTTATACATATAAACACCAAGTGTTTTAGAAGATCCAGAACCCCCTGTTGTAACAGTAAAAAACACAAGAGGCCTTTAGCTCCTATCTGTGTGCTCAGCTGTTGGATAGGACAAGTAAAAAATAAACAAATATTTTTTCTTCTTGTAAATCTAATATACATTAAATATCTTTAAAATCTACAACATCTAAAGTTTTCTCCTAACTTAAAAAAGTACATTCAATCTCCACAACATTGACTTTGTGCCTAAAGGTTTTATGAAAGGTGGCACAAACAGCTAAATTGTTTGTTAATTGAAGAAAAAAAAAGCTGTAAATATATCTCTGTGTAGCAAAAATTTAAAAATGATATTAAGGTCAGGAGCAAACGATTGTTTTGTGTTGAAAAAAAGTGTATTTCATTTTTAAATGTTAAATCATGCACTCTGTGACTATTGTAAGACTACTAAAGCAACAAAGTTATGTCAAACTATAAGCTAAGATGTTTAGTAAAAATGTTTTTTTTTGTTTATTATCAATTATTTAGTTATATGGTTAAACATTAACATGCTGGCTTAGACTACTTACTTGTACTAACTTCTTTGTAGTTAGTTATTTGTGTGTGTTTGTGTGTGTATCCATGTGTGTGTGTGTGACTTCATTCATTGCCGTGCAATTAGACGTTTGACCCCTGATGCTTTGGACCCTGACCTCCCCCTTGCAGTCTTCAGCACTCAGTGCTCGACCTGAAGGAGATCAGCAGGGCAGCCAGCTGCCCTCTGACCTTCACCCTCAGTGTGTATTTGAGAGGAAATGATAGGTTTCAAAGCTTTTGCCTCTGTGGCATTTGCAGGTGATGCACTTTTTAAGAGGGAGGTCTCCTTTCCACTGACATGAACTTTTTGTCTGGTTCTGAGCATGTGCGAAGTTTCACCAATGTCAGTGTTTTTTTCAGGTGTACAACCCCTGTTTGGATCCTTCCCCCGTCAGCAATGCTTCGTCTGTATTTAAGGTTGGGGCCTTAAATAATTGGGGCCAAACTGCATTTAGCCTCAATCTATGAGCTCCACCTCTTCTTTTAAACTCACATTAGCTGGATTGCTGCTCCGCCCCTGGCCTTTTGTGTCAAAAACTGAGGTGCTGACATACTGGTGCTGAAAGCTACCATTAGCGTGAGGCTCCCATCTGCACGCCTCATCCTAAGCTTTACCTGGCGTGCTAAGTTTCCATCTAAGTTCATGTTTGTCTCCATTCATGTCCAAAGATTAAAACTCATTTTGGAGTTGCTTGTTGTTTTGCAGAGTCAGAATAGAATACGTTGAAATCAAACATTCCTTTGATTAATTCTGTTATTAAATTTAACCTGTTATTAAGGTTAAATGTTATTCAGTTCGTGTCCTAATTTCAACTAATGCAACATCAATGCTGGATGGAAAGCCACCATTGTTCATTTCTCCCCACGGCTATGAGTGCAATTCCAAATGTTACATGCAATATGTTAACCACTGCAGTGCCATGTCCAACTGATCACCAATAGATTCTTCTAACAGTTTTTTAACCCTCGTGCTATCCTAGGCACTTTAACATTGGGAGTTGGGTCATCTAGACCCACTAGACAGTGCTCTGAACCTTTTTTCTTTAATGATTTATGATCTTCACTGGTGTCCATGGATTACATGAAATCTTTCCACCTTTATCCACCTTTTTCATGATAGGGAGAACACGTCAAAGTAAGGGTGGGGTCATCTAAGATAGCACAAGGGTTAATCTGCTGTTTCCTATCAAAGTCTCTAAATTACAACAGACCGAAAGGAAAAAAAAAACACATACAAAATCCTCTAATGTTTGCTTCAAGTTGTCATTCTTACCACTTTGATTAAATTCCTCCCCTCTTTCATAATCAAAATTAAATGTTAGTTTTTGCAAACGTTCAATGTTTTAAGATTAAGATGAATTTTTACTCATTTATTTGACAACTAAAGCTGGAAGTCAGTCGACTGGCTCTCTGAGGGACCGCCTTTTGCTCCTTGTGGGTGCCGCTCATTTCCTGACGTCAACCTAGAGTCAGATGTGGCGGCGTGTCTGCATTTTGCCAACAAAGACAAACAACATTCAAACTTCTGCAAAGATGGATGTGGACACTGTGCATTTAAATACTGCTTTGGGGTTTTGTTTTTGTGAGGAATGAACATTATTATTCACTTTAAGGTGGACCATGCAGACCAAGTAGCTGGCTGGCTCGGTTGGTGAAGTAAAGGGCTGCCACGCAGGAATCCAGGGTTTTATCCCTGGAGGGGAATGAACAATGGTAATGGAGCAATTATCATCACCCAGCGGCGGTCCTTGGGCAAGACTACTAACATGGCCTCCTCCTTTGGTGCAGCTCACTGCTCCCCCAGGGGATGGGTCAAATGCAGAGAAAACATTTTGCACACCTAGGTGTGTGACAGAAAGTGGGCCTTTCTTTCTTTCTAATGCTTAAAAAAACGTGCATGGTATGCCCTACATATAAAACGTTTGTTGCATGTCAAAGATTTCTTTGCTTCTGGAAAAAAACTGTTTTCAGCTTGATGGTTTAAAGTGAAACAAATCCTCTAAAGTTGTGTGGAATCTGCAGCTTTTTAAAGGAGGGAAGAGGACAGCAAATCATTTTGGGTCAGTATTTATGACCATTTGTGTTTACGCACTCTGCAGGTCCACACATACTCTACAGCCGCACAGTTCACCAATCGAAAATGGTTCGGATGTTTGCTCCAACTTGTTTTCTATGAGGTGTCGGTCATTGCTCCATCACTGACGTCATGGCTGCATTAAATGCAGACGGTTGTTTTTTCAGTCCAGCTAATAAATATTCCCCTCTCTTAACTGCAAATGGTGAAACCTTTCATTATGGTGAGTTTCATAGTGGTGCTGAATGTTGTATTCTTTGAGCACTGCGACCTGTTGATGACATACCAAGCATGCAGGTTTTGCATTCAGCTGCGTGAACAAATAAAACTCTTTCCATTTCTCCTGGAAACATTGTGGTCATTAGACTGTCACTGCTGATCACTGCAAAGTAACAGAGGTTAAGCTTGCAGGGAACCAAACTGAGCTGTTAGGGTTCGCTTTTAGCACGTGCTTGTCTTCCTTTGCTCCCCCTAGTGGCTGAATTGCACATTTCGGTTATTTCTTTAAAAAAACCAAAACTCGCCACAGGAATGGACTAGAAACGTCCATGTTTTTTTTTAAACATCCTTATAATTTTTACTCTCATGACTAGGCCGGATTGAACCATCTGGGCGGGCCGTATGTTTGACACCCCTGACCTAGAGGGAGGTAAGGGTACATACACTCTAAAAGAAACATTTCAAGGCTGTAGTAAATATGAAAAATATGGTTATGAATTCATGATAAAATTGGTGAATATGGTTGTGAAAACTATTTGAAATCCCTGCAACAAAAGAGCATTTTTGTAAAATGAACAAATGATAAATAAGTTGATGTATTCAAAATAAATAAATGTTCAAGTAACAAAATTAATCATTTAAAATGTTTTCATTTGAAATATAATTTTCATCAACTTTTTTGAGAATGAACTATGAACTTAAATTATTTTAAAAAATTGTAATAATTATAGAATTTAACTCAACTGTGTTAGAAATCCACCTTAACTTAAATAATTTAAATCAAACAAGCAGAAGTCACGTCTAACGGCTGTGAGACCGCTTTGACAGAGACAGATTGACTGACAGCCGGATTGTCAACCTGATACTACGGTAAGTAATGTTGGCATCAGCCTCCACAGTTTAAGAAACTAAGCGTAAGCATAAAATATCAATTCAGAAATATGATTATCAACTACATTAGCTTGTCAATTTCCTCTCTGATTAACGTTTGACTTTTATTTTATTGACTCTATTATTGGCTTAATTTTATTTTGTTATTATATATTTATGTATTTGAGTTCTAAATATTCTATTTTACAAGTCATTGTTTTAATTGCTTTTATAATTTTATAGTTATTACTTTTTACTGTTCTGTTTTAATGTTTTATATTAATTTGTACTAAAAATAGATTTATTTTGGTTTCATAGGTCAGTCTGGAATTTCTCCTGTTTAATGCTGTACAGAACTTTGGCTAACTGAGGTTTTTTTTAAATATTGCTTATAAATGACATTGCATTGTATAGAAATTTATTAACATTGCAGCAGCTAGTTAAACGACGGAGTTTTAGGGCCACCAAAAAAAATAAATAAATAAAAGTAAAATTACTAGATTTTATCTTGTAAATTTACGAGATAAAAACTCGTAAATATACAAGTTTTTATCTCCTAAATCTACAACTTAAAAAAACTCATAGATTGACAAGGAGAAAACACCGAAGTTTTCCGTTTATCGGAGCCTAGCTTGAAGATGAAATATGTGGAGCCTTTTGTGAAGCTTTATTTCTGGATTATTATAGGTTTAAAACAAAGAGATTCTGAACCTTTTGGCGACTCAAAATCAGATTATTGTCGCTAAATGGAGCGGCTTTCCGGGGTTCGGTCAGTAAAGCTGAGTGTCATATGTAAAATAAGGAGCTCAGAGACACGTTTGGGTGTTGAGGATCACTGCAGTCTTTATTTTCCTTTTCATTCTCAAACCCTGAAGTTCATTTGTCACCTTACGTCATGAAGCTTACATCCGAACACCAATGCGGAAGTAAACAGTGTTACATACGCCCCCTCCTCCAGATGGAACCTCCGTTTCAACATAAAGCAATAAAGAGGAATGAAAATAGTCTGTTATATTAGCATTACAATGTCAAGCGTCACACAAACGCAGAGATTTTGTGTTTGGTGGAGGAAGAATGGGTTCAACTGGACAGCTGCAAGGACACCGATGACTTCCTGATCGGGCTGCAGAGATCCTGCAAACCAACCAACTTTAATAACTTGTAAATAAAACAAATGAGCTTCCAGACATTTGGAACATTATCAATAAACATTCAGCTCACCTGTTCTACTAAGTTTAGTCGGTCTGCTCTGCTGCTGCGCGGCGTTCACCTGCTGCTCTGCATGCTCACTTCCACTTTAATCTCGTAAATTTACGAGTTTTTTTGTCATAAATTTACGACTTAAAATCTCATAAATTTACGAGTTTTTTTCTCATAAATTTACGAGTTTTTATCTCATAAATTTACGAGATAAAATCTCGTAATTTTACTTTTTTTTTTTTTGTGGTGGCCCTAGAACTCCGTCGTAACTTTATGTTACTGATAGACTTATTTTACAGGTTATGCCACTTGGAATATTTTGTATAATTTCAATATGTTGTTTGGATTTTTTTTGGAGACAGGTTTGGGACTAGAGTCATAATCCATTCTCATTGGAGCACCCGTGGAAAGCTTTAAAGTTTCAGGCCACCATGACTTAACAGGTACCGGCCGAACCTTGTCCTCTAGGTTGATGTATGCTGGCATGCTGGGTCTATAAGTTTATGAAATTTTATCGAGCATTCACTCTGTGTTCAGAATTAGCTTTTCATCAGCAGAGATAACCACTTAGGGAAAGTAGATGTTTTTATTTGGGCGACAGTGGCTGAGCAGGTTGTCCAATGACCATGGGTCGGGAGTTAAATCCCAGCTCTCCTCAGTTAATTGTTGTTGTGTCCTTGGGCTAGAAACTTCACCCTCTCTGCCTCCGAGGTGGCTCCACTGGTGTGTGAATGGGAACGAATGTCCCTGTGATGGCCAGAGGGACCATAGGTGCAAACTGGCAGCCACGCCTCTGTCATCACCAAGTATGAGTGAGGTGCCAAGTGACTTCATTGCAAATGGAATTGAAAATATTAAGCAAATTTACTCAATAATCATGTTTTTTTTGTCTGATTTAAGAGCTTGTATATTTACTCAATATTTCAAAGTGTAAAAATGCTTCACTTAATTAATTAAATAATGTGCAGTATTACTTTTTAAAGTATTAAATAGATTTTCTTGATGGTCATTAGCTCATTTTTTAAGTTATCTTCTGTGAATGGTTTCAGTTAGATCAAGTCAATTCCTTCAATTCTTTCTGCAAATATTTTCTATGTGGTTTAAACAGTATTTGAGGTACATCTACTCAATTTGAACTCTTTTAATAAAGTAATGTGAAGTATAAGTTCTAGAGTTTACTGCAAATCCTTTATGAGGACTCCTCATGTGCACTGGAGGATCTCACATATATACAGCCGCTGCTGCCAAACCTTTCCAGATGAAGCGTCACAGACAGCGACTTCATCTGCAGATTCCAGAAACATCTTTTGGATTTGGAGTTCCTCTCTATAAAAGGTAGAGTCAGCCCCTGGAGAAATTGTCCCTCTAAATACCTTCAGCAACCCTGAAGCCTCATTAGCAGGAGCTGGAACCCCCCTGGTACTCCAGGCCCCTCTGAAGGACTCCAGTGGACTTCAGAATAAAAGAAAAAATCAGGAGATGCAAAATAAAGGGATTTTCAGTCAAAAGGGTCTCTAACGGCCTCCTACTGCTGATGATAATCTTGACCACCCACCAACAAGCTCTTTTGTTGTGCCTTGGACGGAAAAGAAAAGGACACGTTACATATTAACGAACTCTAAAGACTTGGAATAAAAAACATAACAAAATTCTTTAAAGAGAAACAGATTAAAAACTTATTTCAGTCAAATTGGTCATGACAGATGTTTGTGAGAGCCTGTGCTGCCAGATCAGAGCTTCATAACAGCGTAAACTGTCTGTCCTGACTTGTCTCCACCGGATCAGCAGAACTCCGAGCCTCAAAGCTTGTCTTGAAATCACCTGCGTTGTTTGAAGCGGTCGTTTTTCTTCCTGTGACCTCAGGCCTCGTCTTCCTCAGAAGAGCTTTGGCTGTGTTGCAGTCCTCTTGGTCAAAGGTGAGGAAACGCTGCTGCAAATGAAAAGGCTGAAGGAGAAGAAAACGGTAGTTTGTGGTCCGCTTGATCTCTGCTTGTTTTGAACATCTTCGATTGAAAATGAACGGAGCTGCCAAAAACAAATTTAAAATTAACGGTTCAAAGCAGTCATTAAGTTGTTTCTGTTCCTGATCCTGTTCTTTATCTCAACCAAGGCTTAAATGTGGCAAAGACACTCTGGCAACGACAAGTGGATGTGTTCTTCTTTATGATTTGTTGTCATTTGTAAAAATAAAAATATATTACGGAAAAACATTAGTCTTATTTATAACTGTAAATATGTCATAATTTTTTACATCCTTCTTTGAACCTTGAAGCTCGAGACTCACTAGTAGTAGTGACAACTACATTTTTTTGTGAAGTATGGACTATTATTTCCAAGTCATGTTGATAAGGACTGGTCCGTAACACTTTTCTATCTGGGTAAAAATAGATTTTTCTCTCCGTTGGAAGATGCTGCAGCCAGTGACTCAGCCCCTCCCACGGGTGGCTGCAAAAAACCTAGACTTTTTAGTTAAATTGGTCTATCTGTCCTAAATATCTACATCTTTTGAAACAACTGATTTTTTGCTGACGTAATGGGCTGCATGGTGGTGTCCTGGCCTTCTGTGCTGCACAGCGAGATGACTCTGTTTCAATTCCCAGCTGTGTCCTTTGGCTTCTTCCCACAATCAAACCGTCCAGGGTGTACCCCACTTTCACCCTCCAGTATCTTTTAAGGCCATAGCATCCCTGTGACCATGAACAGGAGAAGCATTTGAAGAAGATGAGATAGGAGAAGTTAACATAACATCTTCAATAATTCAGGAGTGAAGGTGATGAAGAAAATAAAAAGAAAAATTAAGATGACTGTCAAGAACTGATGGCGAAGTACCCAAAATGAAGGAGACCAGGCTTGGTGATGGAAACTTAGACATCAATACATTTTGAGTCAAAACTCATGGCAAGACAAAAGGTTGACCCAACAGGACAGATCAGATGACCTGACAAGGAAGAACTGAAAACCAGACACTTAACTGGACCTGAAACTGGTGTGACTGAGGGTCAATTCAAAACGGAGCATGACAAGAGCCATAACATAACTAACCGACAAAAACCGGACCAGAGTTCACCCTCACATTGAGTGGAATGGCCCCCTGTGATCCTCCACAGGAATAGACACATTGAGTGGAGCGGCCCCGGTGATCTTCCACAAGAATGGACACATGAAATAGAGCAACCCTGGAGACCCTCCACAGGAACAGACACATGAAGTAGAGCGGCCCCGGTGATCCTCCACAGGAATAGACACATGAAATAGAGCAACCCTGGAGACCCTCCACAGGAATAGACACATTGAGTGGAGCGGCCCCGGTAACCCTCCACAGGAATAGACACATAGAGTGGAGCACCCCGGTGATCTTCCACAAGAATGGACACATGAAATAGAGCAACCCTGGAGACCCTCCACAGGAACAGACACATGAAGTAGAGCGGCCCCGGTGATCCTCCACAGGAATAGACACATGAAATAGAGCAACCCCGGTGATCCTCCACAAGAATGAACACATGAAGTGGAGCGACCCCGACCATCCCCTTCAGGAACGGGTTGGGAGGACATTCACCTGCTTGGTCTAAGGAGATCAGCTCTGGAGCTGGTGTTGAAGGACCCAAAATGCAGGACACTAGGCTTGGTGACAGAAAGTTAGAAATTTAACCAACTTGAAAACAAAAACCCATGGCAAGACAAAAAAATGACTCAACAGAACAGAGCAGATGACCTGACAAGGAAGAACTGAAAACCAGACACTTTCGACTGTTTTTCGACTGAGGATAATAAACTACAATAAAGACAGCTGTGAAACATGAAAACCAGGAACTTTTTTGACTGAGGGGTAATTCCAGACAGAAAATGACCAACAACATAACAGACAAAAAACAAACCAAAGTTCACAATCCTCACAATAACCAACAACTTTTAATCTATTCTTCAATGCATTTTTATGTCATATTTGTGGCTTCACGTCAGATAAGATAGCACAAGGGTTAAGCAGGGCAACATGGAACACATGCAGGACACTGTGCCCTAAGGACCAGAGTTGGGAAACACTGGCTTACAGCCCCTAACACCCCCAACCTAACATCACGGCTTCAACCAAATTGGTGCGCAATACTGGAGTTATCCAGCTGTACAATTTTGAGCCAGATGCTAGTTCAGACAAGGAAAACAAAGACGTACGTAGAGCAAGTCGGGTACAAGACGCATCAGAATGGAGCTTGTGACCCGCCCACCATATTTTCTACGCCACAAATACAATCTTTTTGACAGGGGGCATATTATTTCTGCTCCTCATTCACAACAATTTAAATAAGCAAGTACTCAGAAAGACATTTTTAATCTTCACAAAAGTCCTCCGTCGTGAGAAACAAAACTACATGAATGTGTTAAAAACTCCAAAGACATGATTTTTATTGTAGTGGGTCTCCAAAGAAAACCCAGTTATGGTTATAGTGTGAACTCTACGACGGAGTATTAGGGCCACCAAAAAAAAAAAAAAAAAGTTAAATTACGAGATTTTATCTCGTAAATTTACGAGTTTTTATCTCGTAAATTTACGAGATAAAAAGTCGTAATTTAACTTTTTTTTTTTTTTTTGGTGGCCCTAATACTCCGTCGTAGAACTCACATTGGAGAGTTCAGTTTATAACAAACAGCAGTCAATGACCTTTATCTTGTTTCATCTTCAGCCGAGTCCTGCTTCCTGTCAGTGTTTTTTTTTTGGCCAACACTAAAACTGCGTGACCTTCGCTGAGCTTTATTTCCATTTGACTGACCTGACCCTTTGAGGCAAACAGTGTTTGTAGACGCTCTGAAGGATCTGAAGGCCCTGCTTCCACGCAGGACTTATCAGCAACGCGGCCCAGAGGTCATCTGAGGTCGGCCGAGTCAGGGTGCAGCATCATCCAGAACAAACTGACCTCTGTTTGATCCCACCTCCTTCCTGCCTTAATCCTGCAGAGCCTTCGAGCCAAACGTGCAGGGTTTTCAAGTCACAAATACCTGTTTCTGAAAAAAAAAAAAAAAAGCTGAATGAAAAGAACAGAAAGGCACTTTGATGGTTCAAAGAAGTTTTTTTTTTAAACTCTTGAGATTTTAGAAGAATGCAGCCAAATCAATTCAATTCAATTTTATTTGTATAGCACAAATGCACAACAGCAGTCGTCTGGATGGGCTTCGTATCGGTACTATTGAAATAGTAAAACATAAAATCAGATCATGAATACACAGAATTCAATAGAAAAATACTAAAATGAACTAACAAACTGACTCAACTAAACTGGCATCCCTGCCCTTGGACCCCCCTTCGAAAAAACGAAGAAACCTCAGGGGTGCCCACATGAAGGAGGGATCCCCCCCCAGGAGGGACAGGCGATTTACCAGAACTCATAGAGAAGAATTAACTTATCTAACTCTACAACTACAGATTTAAAGTCCAGCAGACGAGCTTCATCCAGCCGGAGTTGGGGGGGACGTCCGGGGGCGCGAATCGAGCCAGGAACAGGATCCACAGCCAGGTGTAGGAGCAGTTGTAGAGGTGAGCCAGAAACTAATGATCTACTCAAAGATACTTTATTATCACCATTGATTCTATTTGTGCTAGAGGACCCCACTCCCAACCTTAGTGTGCCTCGGATAGCACAAGGGATAATATACTAGCACAGGAGCGAGTGAGTGTGATGTCTCTCATAGAAAATGTTTTTTTTCCGGCTCCAACCAAATGAAGTCAATTCAGTCGCCATTTGTTTCGCGACACGGATGCCAACATGTTGGATCCAGTTGACGTGAGTGAGCAGCGATTGGGCTGAGTCGATCTGGATCAACCACTCACCAATCAGGAGTGAGCTCGTTGGAAGGCCACACCCCTACCACTTGAAAGCGGACTACAAAGAATCTGTCAACCAAATGTTTTAAATGTTTGATGTGAAACCACATAAAAGCATCTGATTGGTCAGTTTAGAACCTGAGCTACAGAACAAATATGAGAAAAAAATTAGGATTAGCAAGAAGATCAGAGTAAACTAAATCCATTTCTACAGTAATATGTTACCTTTGAGGTATTACTGCAGGGGCTACAGGGGGGGTAGGACCCCCCTGGATCAGATGGATCAAAATACCACTTTGGGGTTGTTTTTTGTGAGAATTAACATTATAATACACTCAAAACCTCAAAAAGGTTGGTTCTGTTTGATATAGGCCCTTTAAAAGGGTAGAAGAACAATAATGGTTATACTGACTAATAAAGTAATAAACAGCTGTTTATTTCTCTATAGACGTCTATGGGTGTCATGGCGAGCTTTGCATGCTCTCCAGTCTCCACCTGGTGTTCCTACTACCTGTCATTCAGCCCACCTGTGAGCCACTGTATTCAGGACTGACTGTTCCTCACTCTTTTTGACAGTTTGCTGTGTCTTAGCTCACGGTCCAGCGTTTCACAGTTAATATTTTTTGCTTGTTTATTTTTTTTAAAGTGTTTCTCTTCCTGGTTAAGAGGAAGCCCTTGGTGCATTGATCTGCCTTTTCTGGCTCTGTTTTTGCCTTTGGATCACGGATGTTGGATTCGTTTGCCTCCACTGACTGGATTCCTCCTCGTTCCACGGCGTCTCCAGTGTGCTCCTTCTCCAGTGGGATCTCCATCTTTGTTACTGAGAGGTTTCAGCGTAACAAGAGACTGGATTATCACAACTAAAAGCTTTGTTTTTAGACACCCTAATTTCCTGCTCCTGATTCACCAAAATTTGAATAAAAATACTTACATTTTAAATCTTACTTTCTTCATATATACGTCCTCCATGAGAAAAATGCAACAAGATGATTAAAAATGACAAAAACACTTAAGTCCATTCAAATAGGTCTGCATGTGACTGTGTGTACTCCACTTTCGCCCAACAGTAGCTGGGATAGGCTCCAGCAGCCCAAAAAGGATTAAGCAGCTTCAGAAAAAAGGTCAATGAATGGCTTTCTCTAGAATAATTTTAGGTTTTATTTGTAAAGTTATCTTCGTCTACCTCCATTATTATCAATTTAATTATAGATTATTTAAAACTATGAAACCACAAACACTGACATTATAAAGGTTTCATGAAAAGGGGAGACTCAAGCCATTCAGGCAATGAGTTATATCACTAGAGGAGACATCACGTGGTTCCTCATGGGAGGAGTGCACTGCCATCTTGGTGAGGTCAAGTTACTGCTGCAGTGCATGCATGTGAACACATTTTTTGCATAACACCAGTTCATTGAGTGGGTTTCTACTGCCAAAATCAGAGAACTGAGTCAATAAAGGAGGAAGGTATATCATTTCACAGGTAAGTATTATAATTGTTTTCTTTTAATGCTGCAGGGGCTTCATTAATCATACACATGTTGACATTCATGATGCTGCAGGGCTGTTATCAACATGCTGCATGATGTACGGATAATTTGCTGTCGACATAAATGTACATTAAATTTCGCTAAACCTGTATACAGCATACTAGGCTATTATAGTAATATACATTTATACATTTCTGACTCAGAGACTGAACTTTTCTTGCAGGTTTCCAATGGATTCAGACTTAAGGAAAAAGTGGATCTTAGCAATAAAAAGAGCTAACCCAGATGGATCACTGTGGTACCAACTAGCAATACAGTCTGGCTATGTTCAGAACATTTGTGGAAACACATTTAAATAAGAGGCCAGACTGTTTGCCTGAAACCTGACACCATAACATCTGTGTTACACAAATTGATCACTCACATTAATCAGTATAAATCTATTGTTTTTCTTTGCTGTTGTTGTTGTTTTTTTTAGGGTAAATCTATTGTTCACTTTTGGACTTCTTTGGAATATTATTATTATTATTATTATCATTATTAATAGACTTATTCTTTTATTATTTATTGACTTATTATTTATGTATTATTATTATTTATTGTTTGTATTGACTTACTATTGATTTATTATTATTATTATTGACTTATTGTTGTTTTTTTCTAAATAATTTAAATTACATGTCAAAGAGGTCTAAAACTCCTAAATGTTTACAAATTATTTTTTTTAATTCTTTGTAATAATTTTTTTATTTGTAAGAAGTCCTGCAACAATGCCTTTTCATTAAAGTTTTAGCTTTTAAGGCTGACTCTTTCTCTTCTTTAACAACAACAAATGATGTATCTATATATATATTATATCTATAAATATAATATATTTACCTATATGTATAAATATATATAAATGTAAAAATATATATAGTATATAAAAGCTACTTAGACACCTCTAAAATCAATGGAAATCAATGTCATGTGGGCGTCGTCGACCTCACCAAGATGGCGTCGCGCTCCCCCACCGTCGGCCAGGCTTCTAAAACGGGCGTGTCTCCTCTAGTGATATAAATCATTGCATTCAGGGCTATTCTTACTGCAAAAATTGAGTTTCATTTATAAACATTGTCATCTAGTGACCAACTGTAGGTACTGCATACAAGAAAAAACTGGAATCCCAAACTAAATTATTATCTGTAATTCATGAGAAACGTCTTTAAAAGCACAAGTAAGTTATTTTTAAATTTAAAACCACGTTTTTATAATTTGGGTGTAAAAAATGTCATTCTTAGATGCCTGCAGAGGTTTATTACCAGCTTTACGAGCCTGGAGAATGAAGATTCTGCAGATAATTTTCTGCACTGCAAACTGTAAAACACACATGTCACACACATGATCAGGTTTCTGCACTGGCTGCTGGATCAGTTCTTCTGGACTCCGTCTTACAGTCACACCAACGTCAGCTTCCTGTTCTGCTGCTTATGTCAACACAATAAAAATCGCCTTTTTTTGCAGCAGAAACATTTTTTCAGCGTCTATCTGTAAGTAGCGTCGGATATAAGGCGTCGAGATAACTTCCACTCATAAGTTCCTCTCAAAGCATCACAGACCAACAGGTCCTCCAGTGATGGGCTGCGGGGGGCAGGGGGCGCGCGAAGGCAACGAACGCGCTGTCAGGATCTCAGTTTATGTCCGGAAAAATATGAAGGGAAACAACTTCCGGACTTTTTGTATGACAAGTGTAATTTTTTTTTTTAATGAAGCTGAAAACCAGGAATTCTTTTCGGTAGGGGTTGGTAGAGGAACATGCCGCCGTGAAGACCCTGAACGCACCACGCATCTGTAGAGCATCTTCAGGAAATCACGGACACGCTCAAACACGCACGCCGGAACAGTGTTTAGCACAGCGCCCGCGCGTGCACATAGCCACACCGTCAAGCAAGCACGAGCTGCAGCGCGCGCGGAAGAGCCGCAAAAAAAAAGGGGGGGAAACGCAGCCGCCGCGAGTGGAGACAGCGAGGAGAGCAGCGCGAGCGCAGGGAATTGGTGTGCACGGTAAGAGCGCTCCTTCTTTACATTCATGTTCTTACTGCTTTTATTCCCTTTCTTTAAAAAACACAGGTTTTTCTTTTTGTTTGAGCTGGTGTGTTTATAACGCGCGCGTGAATGGAGGCACGAGACAATTGTTCTAAGGTTTAAAAAAAAAACAACTAAAAGGGTTTCACAATGTGAAAAAAAAACACCATTTTCTTTTAACAACCCATTTTTCCTTTTGAGCGCGTGCTCACAAAGGGGTGTGTACCGCTAGCGTGCACGCGCTCACGTTTTCCCCACTTTTTCCTCAGAAAACGGACTTTTGACTTCCTAACGCACGCTGTCATCAATCATCGATCACTGATCGAGAGTTTCCGCGCGCTCCCCGTCTGATGAGGGGGTGTGAGGAGCCCTTTTTATGGGGTTCTGTCAGAATTATTCTCCAGAGAAGGCGGGAGCGCGCCTGAGTCCACGCAGATTCTTCTGTCATTTCTCAAATCTAATCATTTGTTTTTGATGTTTTCTCTGCGATTGCAACGAAGAGGGAAAAAGGGGAGTTTGGGATGACAAGAGGAGGAGGAGGAGGAGGAGGAGAAAGGGGTGTGATGGAGGACCGAGGGTGCACGTGCATTCTCCCCTCCTCTTTTTCTCGCCGTGCGCCTCGAGCTCACATATATATTTATATATATATTTCTTTTCCTCATATACGCCCCCCCCCGCGGAATCAAACTTTATCAGCCACCCTCATCTTTCTTCCCCTCTTCATCCTCCGACACCTTCATTGTCCGGTCCTTTGTTCACCGCGCGGCGCATGCGCACTGGCTGTAGGGTGTGGATGGGAGAGATGCCACCTTGACTATCAATGATGGAGGAGAGAACAAAAAACAGGATGGAAGAGGCTCATTTCAGTGTAAACTGGATTTTACTCCAAAAGGAGAAAAAAAAGATGAGCAATAATAAAATGCTCCTGGCGCGCAATTTTTTTTGGAATTGGTGCACAAGCGCTGCATGAACCTGGTCAGATTTATTGTGTGCGTGCACGCGCGCGCGTGCCGGTGGGGGTGCATTTAAAATGATTTATGAAGGATACTTTATATGAATCAAAAGATTTACTTTTTTTATTGACATCTGCAGCTTTTTGCTCTGTTAGAGCCAAAGAGTGACAAATTATCTGCTTTGGTTTTTGCACATCTATATTTCTTTCTTTTTTTAAATCACCCCACAGTGAATTAGTGCATTCCTGTGTCTGGCTATATAAGGCTGTTATAAATGAACCTTTTTGCATTAAGCTCCTTAAAATAGAAAATGTTCAACCCATTTAACTGTTGCTGAGTTGATCCTTGCATGATATAAAGTGGAGGACTCATTAGGAAAATGTCGTATTTTTTATTTTTGATCAAATTTCTAGGACATTATATTAAGATGCCATTTCTTTGGGGTATTTTTTGTGGCAGCAAAATGCCTTTTTGTTCATTTTTATTATTTTTTCTGCTGTTTTATTCTTAACCAAATCTATGTTGCTATCATGATCCTTTTATGACTTTATTTAACTCTTAAAAATGGTCCTATTTAAATAAGGCTGGGTGTTTTGATATCTGGGAGTCTTGTGTCCAATCAATGACTGTACATGAGAACTGGACTGAGTCCATGTGCACGTTCCAAACAGGAAGTACCCCCTGGTTCCATGAATCCAAAATGCCATAGACGCCCATAACTTAGTCATTCTGTTAACCATTCTTGCTGTGACACCTTTTTTTAACTTTTTAAAAATTTTTTCTGTAGTAAAGGTTATTTAAGTTAAAAACTGACCTTTGACAGATTTTGTGTAGTCCGCTTTTGAGTGGTAGGGTTGTGGACTTCCAACAAGCTCACTCCTGATTGGTTGTTCCAGACCGACTCGGCCCAATCGCTGCTTACTCACATCAACTGTGACATCACACTCACTCGCTCCAGGTCTCTTATACAGTCAAAGATCCAACTGGAAATACAGCAAAGTGAGATGTGAGAGAAGCAGCAAACAGCTTTTCTGCTGATCGATCAGTAACGCATCAACTCATCAGCTTGACCTCTGACCCATTTCATTTAAGAGAAAACCTGTTCATCCCAACTGGGGTTGCAGAGAAACTTCCTCCTGATTGGTTGGTTGGGAGGGTTGGGTTTTCTTTACATGTTCAAATGAAAGAGTTCCTCCCACAAACCAACAAGCTATAACCCTTAGCATTCCAGAAAAATTTGTTTTTGTGATCAGTTTTACTGGTGTTTCGTAAAATATGTGAACGATTTGGTTTTGGCTTCATGCGGAAGATCATATTTTCACAACCACTAAAAATCTGCTAAAGTTTCCTTCAGTTTATTACTTTTTGATGTTATGTGTCTCAGTGACGTGCAGTCAGGAGAGGCACCTGCCTCACCTGCCATTATGGGAAGAAAAGAGAAAAAATAAATTCAATTATTATATTTAATCAGTAATTTGTGCTTTGCAGTCATTTTCCATTTAAATGTACCAATTTTGGGTGTTTTTCTTTTCAAAATCGCTGAATTTCCACATTTGCCGTTCAGATACTAAGAAGTGACGTACGATGAGGCACCAGCCCGCTGAGCCTCACCTTGGATTGCGCAATACCTATGCAGTCAGACGGTACTGCTGTCTCTCTGTATGTTGGTTCAATCACTTGTACTATATGAGCTGAGTTTACATAATTTAGCAGATGTATATGATGTACAGTGTTTGTTTTTATAAATAACTGTATGTGAGGGACGTGTTTCTTGTGCTGAGCGCAAAACACCGGCAAAAAAGCCGCTGGGTGAGGCCAGCAGTTCTCGTGCCTGATGTTAGGGGGCGCTGGTGAGCCCTGAGATTATGACGCTAAAAAAATAATAGAATAAGTAAATAGCAATAAATAGCAAGCGGCAAGTCCTTTTCTTCAGAAGGAGCGGCGTATGGACTTTATTTACAAGTAAAGGTAAAACGATAATAAGGTTTGTGCTTTTTTCTATGCTGCAGTTTGTATATGAAAAAAAAAACATGTTGAAATGATATTTTAAACAAAACACGTTAACTGTTGTCAATCAAATGGTGAATAAGTTACTCAGTATGGTTCATATGTTTGTAAATCTGACTGATGACGTCAGTGCCTCAACAGCCGTCACTGATGTGTCTGTAGATGAAGCTGAGCAAAGCAGAAATGAAAGTCTGCCTAAAGTTCTTTTGCTGTTATATCCCACTTGTTACTGTGGGGTTAGAACCTGTGTGGTGAATTTCATCATTCTGTTGTAAATTTTCTGAACTTTTGGTTGAAATGTTGAATTGGAACCAATGGGTTTCTATAACAGGAAGTATCGTCGGTTTATTCCATTCAGATAGAAAACAAACAACAACAAAAAAATCTCAATTTCTGATGATTTAGATTGTATTAATAGATCATATAAATGGGATTTGTTGGAAGATTTTGACAAAAGTGCTGAAAACCATAAGAAAAAAGTGTTAGCATTTCATTTCTGGACCGCCAGCTCCAACAGAACCACGTAGAACTTTGGTATTAAATTCCACATGCAGCAGAAGTTGTAATCTAGATCCTCTTCTATCATTTGATCCTTGAGCATCGTTATCAGATCATATATCTTGATAAAAACTCCATAAATGACGCCTTTGCTGATTTCAGCTCTTTGAATTTTTTGCAGTAATGGTCTATTGAAATAGTTGCCATGGTAACGACTCTGGTTTGGCGATCAGTGTTAGGTCTAGTTCATTCATCTGGCCGCACACAGACTAACAATAACTTGATGAGGAGTCTCGACGGTGACTCATCGCTTCTGCAGCAGCGGTAAAGCGAGGCTCCGCCTCCGCCTACCTCCACCCGTCTCATACCTCCTTAACTCTGGGCCAAAGTGAGAGCCTTATAGGGGCAATTCAACCTGCTATCCTGTAACTTTTTAATACAAACACCCCCAAAAAGGAAAATATGATGTTAAAGTTCCACACACGCTTGTGTCACTTCAGGACATTTGAGTCTATTTTTGGTGAGTTTGCAGCATTTCCTGCTCTATTTGAAGGTGTGAAGTGATGCACAATATGCTTTTAGCTAAAAGAAGCCACGAGGCAACAGCTTTCAGGGTAAAAAAAAAAGCTTGTTCTCCTGTAACTGAGCCAGTGTTACACGTACTTCCTCTAAAATATCTATACCCTCCATCACACGACAATAAAACATCGTAACCATGAAACTGCTCTATTGTTTTTTGTATTTGATATTTTGAATAGGTATTTTTTCGAGTGTTTTTAATTAAACATGTTCGCCACTAAAACTGCAAAGGAAAACCAGGAAAATGAAAACACACGTTAAAGTTGTAATAAAAAAATGCATTGTGGGGGGAAAAGAGGCTATGTTAGCTGCTCTAGCCTTTTGTGTGCTTTTATCTTTATTTGTAAAGTTTATTTGACGTCATCCTGACCGGCGAAAGCTAAAAAAAGGATTCATAGCAGCTCAGAGTTTGGCTGCCGGCAGAGGAAAATGTTTGTTCTGCTTCAATTTTCCTGACGAACTGGGGTGAAACTGGAGCTGATTGACATCTGTGGCGTTCAGATGCAGTTAGCCGAAGCTCCTGGCTTTCCTGATGTTTCACTGTCCATATCAGGAATGAGGAAGTCAGAGGTTTGAGTTTCCTCACTGAGGAAGCCGGACTTTGTCTGAAATGACTCTAAACTTCTTTTTTTTTGGCTTCATTTTGGTATCAAAGTGCAGCAGAACAAAGACGGAACAGGAAGAAGGCCTTAAGTGACCAATCCAACCCCGTTTGTCATCTTTCAAGCTGTCACATTCTCACCCAGAGCTGTCACAGTCACCTCATTGAAGTCCTCTTTTGCCCCCCCTCGTGGCTCAAAAGAGTCACCCCTACTCTTTTCTTAAGCATAAAGCTTTTTTTTGAGAGTTTTACTTCTGCAGCAAAGGAAGGTAGAAGTGTGGAGCCCGCTTTGATGCCGCTGCGGCGCGTCCATCGCCAGAACCATCTGTCACATCGCCGTTCGTCTTCCAGAAAAATTACAGCTCAAACCAACAGCGACATGACTATCAGATCTGTTCCGCGGTGGGGAGGGAACAAACTCAGAAAACTCATTCCTCCTCTGCGCTGAATCCCAAATCCACTCAGTCGCCCTTTAATCAGTTGGCTGGGGCAGATAACGGGCGACCCCATAGCCTGACCCCGTGTACGAGGAGGAGGCTGATTTCTTCCTGAATGTGCAGCAGATGGTCACAGTTCTGGCTTTTTCACAGCCAATCCACACCAGGCTTTGCTCACAAATCCAAATCTTTGCAAATATCTGCCTTTTGGCACACCACTATTTCAGCCTCTTTTTCCCATTTTCGGGTTTCAGCGTCATTCAAACCTCCAGTAATTTGCGGCAATCATGTTTTGAGGTTATTTCTCCTGTTAGATGCAGGAGTCAATTATTAACGGCATAGGTTTTTCGGATTTGGGGATGCGGTGTGAATTATAGATCAGAGGGAAGCTCTTCTCAGCTCACAGAGACGACAGAAGAGCCATTTTGTTTTCTACAGGAGACCATCCAGTCACAGCCCAATCCCAGAGTTTCCGCCGCTTTTCCAGGTGACCAGTGAAGGCATTAGTTTCTCATTTGACAGAAAGATAAATAAGTTGGAACAGGTTTTATGCAACAGACGATGTAGTGCAATGTTCCCACGCGATGTTGCCGTTCAACTTTTGCATTCTCGCTGTTTCACAGATTTTTTTTCTTCAGGGCGTTCTTGTATTTTGACCTTGTCAATCAAAGTCATAAATCTTCAGTTGTGATCAGATTTTTGTTTTGTATTCTCTAATGCTGGACTTAGTTTTCTACGAAAGTTTGAACTTTGAGAGTTTAAACAAAATAAAAAAGTGTGAAAATGTTTATCTGAGAAAAGTGTGAATACTGAGGAGTTTTCCAGCTGTCAATCATCTGTAACCCTACATCACAGATTTCACCTGTTCTACTGCATAAGCATGTAGAAGCAGTAAAAAACATTTTTTACGTCATTATCTTTACTGGTAATTATAAAAAATCTGCCTTTTTTGTCATCACCTTGCCCATCATCCAATCAGAAAGCTGCTGAACAGTAGCAGCCAATTGAAGGAGGCCAGGGGGAGGAGCAACTTGTAAACTAGCCCTCACCAATTACATTTATAGATTTAAAGATGCTGAAAATAGTGTTTTGTGTTTTTAATATGCTCTTGTAGCATTTTTCTAATGATAGAGGAAATAAAAAAGACAATTAAGTGTAATATTTGGATATTTCTTTTCTTTAAATCGTAAGGCTGTAGGAAAAAGATCGTCTTTGTGATGTAGAAAATACGCTGGGCGTGGCCACAGGCTCTCTGCTCTGCTCCATTCTGATGTGTCCATGACTAGATCCATGTCTGACTTTGTTTTCCTCGTCTGAGCTGGAATCTGGCTCCAAACTGTACAGCTCAAACTTTGCTCGCCATTTTTGTTGCACTGCGAATGT
Source organism: Oryzias sinensis (assembly GCA_037389245.1). Classification (NCBI taxonomy): domain Eukaryota; kingdom Metazoa; phylum Chordata; class Actinopteri; order Beloniformes; family Adrianichthyidae; genus Oryzias; species Oryzias sinensis. Next base: position 10,451,970 of record CM074494.1, on the reverse strand, counting down.
TAGGCTGGAGTGGGAGGGGCTGTAAGCTAGTGGGAGTGAGTCTAAATAGAGAACTAAGAGTAAAAGAGGGTTGCTTTGCAACAACAAAACACAGAGGTGAAATTCAAATGAACTCCTGCCACTCTACAGTAACTATGTCCTAGAAAAGCCAACAGGTCTTTGAATTTTGACGAAAAACAGCAGCATAATCAAAAAACCTCTAAGAATGATTTTAAAATAGATCAAAATTGTATTATTCATGACCTATTTTAGAATAATTTTAGAATCTAGCATAGGTCATTTTAATTAAGATAATTTGTATCTGAATAAAACTTGCTACATTTTTTATATTTTGGTTTTATGGTTCTTTCTCGTTCTCTGGCAAAAAAACGAGGATGTATTTCTCTAGGTTTTTTAAAATAAAATCCTGCAGATTCCTAATTCATCGGTTCTTCAACTATCTTGGTTACAAATCCTGCTTCTGTGGTTCGATTATGAAGAATCCAGGATCAATGGTGGTTGCCTCAGACATCTTTCTTTGTGTGTGTTTGCTTTCTCCCTCCTCCTGTCTCTAAATTGGTACCAACACGGGTCTTCATCCGCGTCTGGAAATAACGAGGCGCTGCAGCAGAGTTTTGGACTCTTAGGTGTTTGGCCTCGCCCGCCTTTGTGCTGCAGTCCCAGATCTGTCAACTCCCATCAACACGGAGAGACTGAGGAGGGGAGCAGAACTGCAACAATATCTCTGGCTGGATTTTTCTCTCCTGCAATGTGAGGCGTAATCAAGGGCCTGTCAGAAACACTCAGCGGTGTGTGGGCGGCGTGCGATGGCGAGAAGTCACTGGATAGGCGGGTTTTGAGCCCACACTTACAGTAATGAACTGTTTTCCTGAAAACTGAACACGCTGGTGTTCTTAAATTTGATATTTGACAGGATCCGGTAGCTCGGGCTGGTTTTTATTTGAAATTATAATACGTTTTTTATCTACTGAATTGATTTATTCTATTCTAAAATAAAAAAGGTGAAGGGACGGACCAGAATGACCAACGATGAGCATGCTGTTGCCTCTATTGTGCTGAATAATCGTTGTCCTGCATCTTCTCCCCACTGGCTCCTTTTCCGGGTCAGTGGGAGTTCACAGTCCACTTTGTCCCACGTCCTCGCCTGGCCCGCCACTCAGCATGGCCGACCCCTTCCTGTCTAACCCTCCCAGGCTAACTTTTTGGCTGGAGACAGCAAACGGCCGCCACATCCAATTTAGATCCTGGCTGCGGGATGAAGACGTGCCGGTGTCAGGGGTCAGACGCGGCGCTGAGAGGTGCTGCTTCATCCAGACGAGACAGACTCGTCTAGAAGATGACCGTTCTTTTGGAGCGGGGTTTCCTTAAAGCAGGGGTGTCAAACTCATTTTAACTGAGGGCCACATCAGCATAGTGTCTGTCCTCAAAGGGCCAGATATAACTTATACAAGTAACTAAATGTAATGAAAAATAAATGCAACTACTCCTTAATGTTATATAACTCATTATTTATTTATTATAACTTTTTAAGGTGACAATTACAGTTGCATAGAAAACATTTGTTTGCTTGTTATTCTAGCTTAAATCCTTTTACATTAGATTCTGTCAGGTTGTATAGTTGCCCAATCCGATATTTCAAGTCAAATTCCCCCTAGATATGAATAAATACACAGCAATTTTTTAGTTTTTATTTTAAGAAATAAAAAACTTTTATGCTCTCGCAGACCACATAAAATGACATGGAGGGCCACATTTGGCCCCTGGGGCCTTGAGTTTGACACGTGTGCCATAAGGCTTCATGAAGAATCAATAGATCATCAAGGATGCCGCTTGCAGGTGGAGAAGCTCAAAGAGTGCCTGTGACTAAAGCTTTACTGATTTTTTCTTTTAATAGAGAAATGACATTAAAATTGTGACACAAGTCTTTGATGCAAAAAGCTGCAAGATTTTTTATTTCAAACAGCAAAAGACGCTCTGGCGTGTGAATGCTGCCGAGTGTTGGCGCCTCTGAAGTCACTGGGTTTGCTGGCAGCAGGAACTTGAGGACAGATATTCTGAGGAGAGAAATGCAGAGCTGGGGGGGGGGGGGGGGGGGGTGGGGCAGCAGCTCTCAGCCGGAGCTGTTTCTACGCTCATCTGCAGCCTCATTGAAACGTCTCAGAGAGTCTTCGCCCTCCTTCATGCATCACGACTGATGGGAAGATTTGGAAGATGATTCTGCGTAAGGTACTTTACGTTTTCCTGCGCAGTCGGATCTCACGAGGAAAAGCGGATCATGAACATCAAGCAAAAATCCCCAGGAAGCAGCAAAGGGGTTGTTGCCCACCATTCTCGTGGGCTGACAAGCAAGAAGGGAAGGATTTGGTTTGAGCAGACAGCTGGGATCTCACCTCTTGATTCAAGACGTGTCATGCTTTATGTCTAGTTAAACTGTAGCACAGCAGAGATGACCGTCGTGGGTCATTGACACCAAGAGTTTGAGGCCATGTGGCGCTAAATCAAAAGTCAAAACCTTTCTATTTGGTTTTCCTAACTCCAAGGCCAGATCATACCACCCTAACTCCAGCCCTTCTCCATCGCCACCATTTAGCCCTCCGCCAGGGACTCTTTGGAATAAGTGTCTGCAAATCAAGACATCACTACCATTTATACCATGGGGCTTGTGGGTATTTCAGGGGTAAAGTCCTTACTGTAGGAAATCCTATTTTGCGGCAAATTGGCCAAAATTCAGAAATTAAACTAAACTAAGAGCACCATCTCATTCCCAGAGCCTCTGCAGGAACATGAGTTGGCTCCAAGCTGCTTTGAAAGTCCTGTTCTGTTCGGCGGCGCAGCCCTGCAGAGATATTGATTGATGCTGGACCGCGGTCTGGCTCCAGCTCAGGGCCTCAGGGACCCACGCAGACAGATGGAAAGGAGGTCGTATGGGACGCCGGAGGAGCCGAGCTGCTCGCGGTGGCCCAGCGCTGCAGTGCTATTGATTGACACGAGAGATAGAAGGCGAGCTGACGGAGAGAAAAGACACACTATGCTCAGGAACCGTCCTCGGGCGGTGCTGGGTGGGGGGCCAGGTGAAGCTGACATCCTCACCTGACATCGGCAGATTACTCGGCAGTGGTCTTGCTGTCGTCGGACAATTCCGCCAGGAAACAGCTAAGCAGTAATTAGAATGAACCCTTCCTAAATTACTCAACCTGTCACAGACTTGGACAGCGGTCTGCCGGAACTTCTGCCGTATCAACACTCCTGTTTTCACTGTTGGAGACATTTTCCCGGCGCCTGTTTGCTCACATTGAGCCATTAGGTCAGTCAGAGACACTAAACCCCTTTAGACGCAAACGCTCAGTCAAGAGTGCCTGTAACCACATAAAACAAAACACTCAAGGGGGACGGAGTTCCAAACCACCGCAGGCGAGGGAACCAGCAGCAGGCAATCAGGCAAACCAAAGACATGAAGTGAGGAACACAAGTAATTACAGCGTGTTCTGGTGCTGGCGCTTGCCGTTCGCAGGGAAATTAGGATGCTAATGTGATTACCCCCTGCTGGGAGTGAGGCCTGAGCGCAAACACAGATCCACGCTTGATCAGGAGCTACTCCATTGTCAGCGATGTCGACTCACACATCCCAGTGTTTCAGTGCATGTGTCAACTGGAGGAGGAAGTTCAGCACACATGGCTGAATCATTGGTAACAGACACTGTGGGAACCAACAATGATTCACTTCAAAGTCCCACCGACCATCTTTTGATATGTTTTGAAAACCATCACCAATCATGACAATGCCATTTTTTTCTTGACAAAATCAAAAAATGTGTCGTTTTCTAGGACATAGTTTCTGCAGAGTAACAGGAGTTTCTTGGAAATTCATCCAATGTGCCCTCCCGCTAGCTTTCAGCCCCTCACACCCCAACCCAATATTATTGGTTGAGCAACAGTTATTAATGCACTCATCGTCAGCTGAATCTCCTTTGGGGTTGTGTTCTTGTTTCTGCTTCTGAGGAATTTGTTCCTTCTAGAATTCAACACTACTGGGTGTCGTCCAGCATAACATTTGGACTACTTTGGTTTAGATTTAAGAAAGTTTTGACGCTTTCAGATTCAATTTATGAATGACATCGATCGGTGCGCGGAGAAAACTAGATTAGTAGAAATGTAAAAAAAATAGAATCACGAAGTCTGGAAGGAGAAAAATACAGAATGTCGGATCAACTAGCAGAAACGGTGGTAGTATGATGGTATGGGGCTGGAACTGTAATTTCTGGAAAATCTGGATGAGTGTTCTATCGACCAGAACCATGGTCCAAAGTCATCAGCAAATCCTCCGTTGAAAATCACCTTTGCCAAAAAGTAGCTGTGATGGGCTCCAGCGACACCTGACCAGGAACAAGCGGGTTAAAAAAATGGATGGATGGGTTTCATAGTGTTCTGGAAATGTCTGGACTCTACTCTGACTAAAAATTATTTTCCTTAAATGAGTAGTTTATGATCCAAAAGGTGCATTGAGTAAATAAATATGACCAATGTGGGGTTAAAATAAAGTTTTACCGTTGGATCCAGTCAACATCAGTTGGTATAGTTTGAGTGAGACACAAAGTTCTAGTACAGCACCAGCAGCGACAAGGACATCTGTGTGGGACGGCTTCTGCACTGACTTCTGACCTATCTCCATAAAACATTCATTCTAATGCTGGCTCCATTTCCCTTCATTTTTCAGGACAGATAGCCTCACGTCAGTCAAGTCTAACTAGGTTTTCAGAGTCAAAGCAACACTTTTCTCCAAGCCTTTAGTCATATCGCGCTTTAATTCTGCCCTCCAGCCATAAAAAAAAAAACGTTATCAGATTTTAATTTTCCTTTGTCTACGCGCTCTGCAGTAAATCGGGCTTCCACCACGATGGTCGCTACAAATTTCCAACATTCATGACACACACGTGAGATAAACCGCTCCATGAAACGCCAAACCAGTGCCAACACTGAGCAGGGATGGGATGGACTGGAGGTGCCAATCATTCCTTCTCCATACCACCAGTGGCAGCCGCCCATCTTCCTCTCCTTTCAAACCCAACCCCCCCCGGCATCCATCAAAACATGCTGTGAGGACGAGAGGCTTGGGGGGGCTGTCATAGACGTCTCATGCCCGCTGGTGCAGAATTCAAAGGCGGGGGTCCGGGTGCACGTTCAGAGGAACTCCACCCCAGTGAACCCAGCGCCAAATCATCGCCATGTTTGCACACAGCACCAGCTGTGCTAAAGCTGGTGTTTCATCAACCTGACCGCCGTCAGGAGGACAGAGGTTTGTGTGCTCAGCTGTGTTTGCATTTTCTGTACGGCGGCTTTGTTCTGCACATTATTTGAATACTTCATTTTTATGGTGCATTTTGTTGCTCGACAGAACAAAAAACACACCCGAGTATACAGGAAGTAGACGAGGAAGTGCCAGGCGCTGCTTTCATGCTTTACTGCCTAAAGAAATAATTTATTAAATGCTTCTGAAAATAAGAATGGAGGCCAGCATAATATATATATTTAAAAAAAAACTGTTACCAGACGTCATGTCAAATGTAAAGATAAAAACAAAAACAAGAAAACAAAACAAACTTTCTGGTAAAATCTGGTGAAGCTGACAGGTTGATAGAACTTAGACTACCTGTAGCATCACCGTGATGATTGGATTGTTTTGTACAGATGAAGTTAGATCTTGGTTGCAGAACTGGTCGTAATGCTACATTCACACCTGGCCTGAAAACAATACATTTGACTGACCGCTTTCAATGAAAAGTTCACGCTAAGCCATGTTTATGCGGGTTTCAGGCTTTTGCATTCAAAACCCAAGTGTCCAAGGGCCACTACACAATTTCGGGACTCTCCGTAGAAAATGCGGGGTGACCGTGCAGCGCGCTGCAAAAGTTGAATCAATTGAACTTGGACCAATTAGGATCTCGGTAGTGCATATGGATGGCGCTCCTTCAAAAAACATGAAAGTACTCAACCGCTTAAATATCCATCGCACTAATTCTAATATTTGCAGTTTGTGCCAGAATTAAATAGACACTCAAGTCTTTCTGGCTTATCGGAATTGAGCTGTGAAGAAAAAGCCTGGAGCACGATTTGTGAGATTTGCACTATTTTGAGATTTTACACATAGGTAGCGACAGTCTAATGTGAACACTTCATGTGATAAAGCTAAACAAAACCCATGTTTAGCAAGAGATAAACAAATGTTCTGTGGCCTGTAGAAAAGAAATTGTCAGTCTGTACAAAGATTTTGTAGTTGTAGAAGAAAATTGTCTCTCCATTAAACATTTTTTCTACAGTGATGAAACGGCTTTACAGATACACACATTTACGGTACACACATTTCTTTTTACAGGTGACAGAACATTTTAACGGTGACTCACAATTTTTTTCTACAGGTACAAAATATTTTTACAGACACACAAATCTCTTACTACAAGCACAAAACCTTTTTACAGATGGACAATACTTTTTGCAACAAATCTAACGTCATATAAATGCAACTGTTTTTTTTCTAATCATGACAGTTTAGTGAGCAAATTTAAGGGTTTTTCCTTACACTAAACATATGAAAGTAGGGCTGCACAATATGAGGAAAATCATGATATGCGTATATTAGTGATTAACATTATGATGACTATATAACTTAAGTAGACATAAGCAAAACAGTAAACAATCAAAAACATCAATTCCATTTAACTGCAACAGTTGAACTTAAATAAGAGTCTAAACAACTTAAGTTCTACTTCAACTGACCTTAGTCCACATAGGAGGCGAACATCTAACATCAAAAGCTCCATCCAATTGGTCAACAACGTGAAAGGGTCCACTCGATTGGTCAAATGCTTGAATGGATTTAATTGACTTGTTAAATACTTCAAGCAAACATAAGATTGTTTTAGCACATTTAAGGTAACCTTTTATTACAATTTTCGCCATGTTTTGTGATATGCCATCCATCCATCCATCCATCCATCCATCCATCCATCCATCCATCCATCCATCCATCCATCCATCCATCCATCCATCCATCCATCCATCCATCCATCCATCTTCCTCCGCTTATCTGGGACTCGGGTCGCTGGGGCAGCAGTCTTAGCAGAGATCTCCAGACTTCCTCGCCCCAGCTACTTCCCTCTTCAGTTTCCTCCGGGACCCTAGCAGTTTCTCATAGGCCAGCTGGGAGAGACGTAGTCTCTCCAGCTGCTAAGTCCTGGGTCTTCCTGGGGCTCTGACATGCCTGGAACACTCTCCAGGGAGCGCCCAGGAGGCATCCGACTAGATGCCCTAGCTACCAACTGGCTCCTTTCGATGTGGAGGAGAAGCTGCTCACCCGAAGCCTCATGATTGACTGAGCTTTCACCCTATCTCTAAGTGGGGGCCACCTCAGCCACCCCACATAGAGGAGCTCATTTCAGCCTCTTGTATTCGGGACCTCGTTCTTTCGGTCATGACTATGGGTGAGTATTGAACGAAGATTGACCGGTAAATTGAGAGCTTTGCTTTTTGGCTCAGCTCTCTCTTCACCACAACATATGCATATTGCACTTGAAATGGCGATAACAATAAATATACGGTTTGTTGTGCATAGTAGGAAAATGTAGCTTAGACTGGCCTGCATTTGGTCTTAGGGAGGTTGGTCATGAGACTGTAAGAGGTGTGGCCTGCCAGAACTGTCCGACTGACCACGGCCTCCATAAACATCGTCAGATATGAACTTTTTTTTTTACACTTTTCTTTTTTTTTTGACGATACACACTTCTTAAAAATGCGTGACGTTTAAGTTTGCAGTCACACATCAGTAAACTGTAGCAGGGTTCAGTTGCAGAAACATCAGGACTTTCAGGACCAAAGAACAAAGCTGACTGTCTGAAGACATAAATGAGCAACCCAGCTGTGAAAACTGTTAAAGGCATGCACATGCTCAAACTGAAGATTTTTGAAGACTTGATTGCCGTTCAATGTTTAGTGGTTTTCCATTTGCATTGAGATCGGGAAGGATATTCCATATAATCCATCTCAGCTAACGCATTCTGTTCAAAAGTACATCAACTAATTTATGATTGATGTAGATCTGAGAGCTCCCAGCACTTGGAGGCGCCATCAGTGGATGGCTATGCGGACTCGCTCTTCATCGTGGGCTGCTTTGTTCCTCTTTGAAGCAGAGATCTTGCATTAATAACTGGTTTCATAAATAAATGGCTTTGGTAGATGCGTCCGGATGAAAACACGGTGGCGTTTTGGCGGTTTTTCTGTAGCTTTTCTAATTGAGATGATTCAGGGCTGCCTTTGAAAGACTGAGTGGACTGCAGTGCACAGCGTGATTTAGGGCCTCCATGAGGCAGGTTGCCAGGTCCAGAGCATTCAGGGATTGGCATCCAGAGCACTGGAAGGATACCTGCCCTGTTCATCACTGATTCCATCCAGATTTTAGTCTGATACTGGTTTGTTCTGAGTTACAAAAATTTGGGCTTTGTTGATACCTGATAGCAACCTCATAAATAAAAAAAGTAAAAAAATGAATGCTAGATGTTTAAAAGACGTATTAAGATCCGTAAACTGGCCAGCTTCAAATTAATACTTTCTAAATTTTTCCTGTGGTTTTTGTTTTGAGAAAGAAAAGTGTAATTGCTCCTAATCTTAGATTAGCAACAACAAAATAGGAATTAGTTGGAAAAATGTATTTAAGAGACTATGAGAAGATATAAATATCCCCACCGAAAATGTAGTTATTTCACGCGTTCAATAGAAGTAGATATTTTCTTTTCACTTTATTCTCTATAGAGATGAACATGCTTTTAACCATTTACGTTAGACTTTTTGTGTTTTAGCCATTTTTTTCTAAAAATTATGTTCTAATGCTTGTTGACTAAAGCAAAGTTTGTCCTTTTCCTGAATCGCCATCCATCAGGTTTCTGAAATACTACTGAGCAACAAAATTTCATAAAGTTACGTGATCATCTTTCAGGTCCTAAACGGGGCCGACTTTAATATCATGTTCATGTTAGAAAACAATCCCGTCATCAGATAATGCTGAAAAATACAAAGCTCCACAAAAAACAAACAAACAGCAAACAGAACATGACCAAAAACTACAGCACCCAAACCCCACATTGGGTCTTTTCCTCCTTATTTAGTCCGATGTTTAGGTTTCATTTAGTAGTTTTTTAGTTGATAGCCATGTTTATTATTTGAATCTGGTATCATAAATGTGAGTTCATGCTAGATTCATAAACCAAATAGAAAAGGCTTTGCAGTTTTCTCCATACACACATACACTACTTAAACTTAGTCACAACTTTTGCACCCTCACAGATGAAGAAGTGATTCTTTTCGATAAGAGGAAATCCATCAGCGCCCCAAATCCTCGGCCTTTAAGTACTGCTGTTTATTTCCTCTTCCTGCGCCGCGGCCTTCAGCGGTCAGATGTGAACGATGGGTTTCTGTTTTTCACGCTGGGACGATCTGATGCTCTGAGTGAGGTTCCTGTGTGTGGTGGCTGTGGTTCACAGAGCTTCCTCTGTTCAAGATGAAGTTGTTGGTGCTTTTCAGACACGTCAAACTTGGTTTCTTAATCTGTAGCTCAGCGCGGTGACGAGTGACCCTGCAGTTACGATAACACGGGTGTCTTCTTGTTGCTCAATGTTGTCCTTAAAGCCAACACAGTTGCAGGACCCCAGGCCCCAGCCTTTTCAGATAAATCCAAACATTTGATATCAGAGAAAAAGTCCTCAGCCCTTTGCACCTTTTAAAGAACAATTGTCACCATGGATGAAAAACAACAACAATAGGAATAAAATGTGTGATATTAGTGAGCACACAGGAGGACGATATAACTTGAGATATATGAACAAATAGCGAAACAAAAACGTGTGGCTTAAAACTGCCTCCTGTGTTTGCATTTACATACAAAGCTCATAAATGAGGTGACATCTATGATATCAAAACACATTTTTATTGTTGATTTTATGGGTTAAGCTCTTAAACTATAGTTTTATTAGACAAAAGTTTGTTTTTGTCCCATCAAGCTAGCAATAAGTGTCCAAATGTCTGTTTTTACTGGGGAGGTTATCTTCTCTGTTTGTCTGGGTAACAAATACCATAGGAGATACCTAACCTCACTTTAGAGTTTTTTTTCTATGTCTGCAGAGCGTTAGTCATCCTGTGGTTCAGAGTGACCTGGCTTATCTTTACTTTACTCAGGGAAAGAATTCCAAACTGTGGGAAGCCAAGACAGTAGAGTACCAAGTCTTTCATCTCGCCAAGGTCTTTGAGTCATCTCAAGCACACTGGGGGGTTTTATTATTGTTTTCCCTCCACTTTCTGTACTGCTGCTGGCAGATAAAAGCTGTTTTCCCTGTCTTACTAAAAACCTAAACCCGGAAAGGTGGTACAGATTTGTTGTGGTCATGGCATGACATTTACATAGCAGAGTGAATATGGATGGCATGAAAGCCTTTCTAGACCAAAGCAGAATTGCAAAAAGATGTTGGAATAAAGTTCTGGGGACAATGAATGAATGAATGTTTAGCGTAATATTATGTGTTAAATGTGTGGAAGGAAAGGCTGCTGTCTCAGTGTTCTGCTCACTAGTATTGGAGCTGGTTATTAAAATTAATGTTAATTTTGTACCAAATTTGCATTAATGTACCTCTGTGATCTCCCCTGCACTTAACGTATAAAGTAGTTTTACCACACCTTCTCATTCAAAGAGTTTTTTATTTTTCATGACAATGAAAATTGTAGATTCACACTGACGGCATCAAAACTATGAATTAACACATGTGGAATTATATACATATTAAAAAAGTGTGACACAACTGAAAATATGTCATATTATAGGTTCTTCAAAGTTGCCACCTTTCGCTTTGATTACTGCTTTACACACTTCTTGGCATTCTCTTGATGAGCTTCTAGAGGTAGAAGGTAGAGTGCATAAGACCTAAAACCAAAGAGAAGGAGATCTTCATCAGTCAGACCCCCACCGTTACCATGGAAACTTGGCATGCTCATCAGTTCCTAGATGTTTTAGATGTGTTATGCTGGCTGTGACTCACTCCATATAGTTGTGCAGTCAGCTGTCTAGCTGTCTGCAGACACAGCAATGAGATCCGTGGAAGCCCTCATCATGAGTAAATCACACTCCTAAACTATTCTGAAGCAGCATGATCAGATTTCCATGGGAGTCAGACTCTTTGCTGATCTTTTTTTTTTTTAAAGAAAAGAAGGGTCTCCACCTGCTGCTTCATGAGTGTAACCAGAAGTAAGTTTTTTTTGTTTACTGAAGGGACTTCCTCTCCTGTGGTACTTGGTTAAACATGTTCTTCTTGCTGGTGTTCCTCTAAATAAGTGATGACTCAGCCACCTGGGGCTTTGGGTTATCAGGAGGTTCAGCAACAGAAAAATCGGGCACTAGTTGAGAATTCATTCATTTCTGGAGTTTTTTCATTTAACTCATGACTCATCAGGGCCTTTTGGAAAATTTGGGTTACTTTATCTTATTTCATCAGTTAACCCAATCTATTCTTTTCTTCTAAATCTTGTTCTACTTCCTTAAGGGTGTAAGAAAATGAAGTTTTGTTTGATCCGAATGATTTTAGTGGACTTTCCCCAGTGGTTTTGGGTCCTTTGACTGGCTGTGTAAATTCTAACTGTTTCTAACTTGGGTTTTAAATTGGACAGTCATTTTAAACGGATCACAAATGTTTCAATGCTGATGTCAAGCTTTTTAATTTTCTACAGGCTTGTTGCTGTAAAGGTAAAACCGTTTAACAGCTGCACATTTTGAAACGGTAATCTACGCGTTCGTCACACCCCGGCTGGAATACTGTAATTTTCTGTATTTTGGACTCAACCAGTTGTCTCTCTCGCCCAACATGTTCACAGTCGCCTGGTCTCTGCTGGAGGACGTAAGAGAGACCACATAATGCCGATTTCAGCAGCACTCCACTGGCTGCCAGTGCATTTTAGGGGTTGTTACCTTCCTAGCCCTTCAGATCAGCTGATCCGCTGCTTCTGGAGGTACCGAGGTCCAGACGGAAGCTCAGAGGGGGCAGAGCTTTTGCTGTCGCTGCTCCAAAGCTTTGGAACACTTTGCTGCCCATAAGAGAAGCTCCATCAGTGTCCATTTAAAAAAAAAAAACCTGTTTGAAAACGAATTTTTATGCTCTGGCTTTTAATCCAACATAAGACTTCTGTTATTTTAGTTTTTTCTCTTTTGTTATTGTTTCATCTCCTTATAATTAATCTTGTGTTTTAGTGTTTTTTTTCTTTTATTTCTTGTGTTTCGCACTTTGTGTCAACTGCTGTTGTATAAAAGTGCTATATAAACAAAGTTGAGTTGAGTTAATTATCCTCTTTGTCTTAAAATAACCTTGCGTTATAGCCTAAAAAAACCTTTTCTTCCATGAGCCTCACAGCACTTATTGCCAGGAGTTAAAGCTCAACATTTCATCAACTGAATCCTTTAACATCAGAGCTGATTAACAAAAAAAAGTCAACGAATAGACAAATATGTTAAAATATGTACACTGTGATGAACAGCTAAACAGTAGCACAGAAAACTGTGGTTTTCCATTTTCAGTATGGATCTTACGTCTTAACCCTTGTGCTATCCTAGGCACTTTAACATTGCGAATTGGGTCATCTAGACCCACTAGACAGTGCTCTGAACCATTTTTCTTCAATGATTTGTGATCTTCACTGGTGTCCATGGATTACATGAAATCTTTCCACCTTTATCCACCTTTGTCATAGTAGGGAGAACACGTCAATGTAAGGGTGAGGTCATCTAAGATAGCACAAGGGTTAAAAAGGGTTACTATTACGAGAATTACCTCTATAAAGCTATGGACACACTCAACATTTGATGCGCGTTCAAGGAACCAAGTACATTATTGTGTTTTTTGAACACATGTAGCCCATGGTGTTCTACACTGTACAAGCAGCCAAAGCCGCATACTACCGCATGACCGCTCCCTATAGTTAGAAAAAGGTTTGGACGGAAATGTCAAAGTATTGCAAATCTGGTGACTCTTGGTCCAGGCCTTTGCTTTCACGTTCTATTCCAGCATTATGAAAGACTTGGTGTCATAGAATTCCAGCCGGGCGCAAACCGTAATTACTAATTTGTCCTCCACAATCAATTTTCAAACAATTGACATTTTCGTGATTTGATAGGAACGCCATTAACTTGTCCCTTCCAAATCCAAGTCCCTGATTGGTCAAAGTTTGACCTTATTTAACTTTTCGCATACGTTTAAAGACTTTTTGTACGTTGAGCCTGAAATCGGTCATAGAAACTTGTGTGGTTACACATGAAGGCGAGAGTTTTGAACGTGGAAGCATTGGAAGTGGGCGCTTTTCTCTGCATCAGAATCTGCTGAAATTCTGTTAAATGTATGAACAATAGTTATTAGAATAAAACAACAAAGGAGCTAAAGTCAGTGTTAGAAGGTCAAGTTTATCATTGGTCCAAATATAGAGTTACAAAATATTTCATGCAATGGAAACTTTTCTGGTAATTTGTCTTTTGACCTAAACGTAACCTGATACTTCTCCGTTCTTCTGGTTTTTCAGATAAATCCTGTTAATCCAAGTTTTCAAAATACTGTCATGGCTCACTTTGTAAAAAGTGTTTAAAAGTAGTCTTACCATTTTTGTAACTGTGAATGTTTGGAAGGAAAGGCATCGGAAACGTTCTGGTTAGGGCTGCACGACATGAGGAAAACTTCAAATATGCGATATTAGTGATCAATATTGCGATAACGATAAATTTGCGGTAAATAAAAAAATAGAAAAATGCCAAAAACATCATTCCCATTTCATTGCAACAGTATAAAATTATACTCCAAATGACCTCATCTACATGGGGGGACAAACATCTACCATGCAATAGGACTCCATCTGATTGGTCAGCTGGAAAGCTGGGCCCATCTGATTGGTCAAAGCATAAAGGATTTATCTGATCCGTTAAATGCTTCAAGCTGCTAGAAGATTTCTGTTTTAACACATTTTTGGGTTTGTGATTTATTATTTGTCATTTTTAAGTATATGCAGTTGCAGAGCTGGATATTGCGATAATCGATAAATTTGCGGTATATTGTGCAGGCCTAGTTCTGGTGTGTTTGTGCTGCAGGTACAGACTTCCAGGTCTTATCTGGGAATGACTGAGGACCCTGCTTCGTTCTCCTTCAGTGCTGGCTGGCTATTCAAGCTTATGTTATGTGAGGAAGAGCCTGTTTTGTTTTCCTAATGGCAACCTTCAGGCTGATGTGTGTGTTTGTGTGCTTTAGCCAGTCTGGTCAGAGGTTGCATTTCTCAGACACACTGTGCTCATTTGTCAATAATAAACTGTTTGTGTGTCTGTGTGTGTGTCTTCACGTACTTGGGGTTTCCTCTCAGTTGTGCTTCTTGAAAAGGCCTTTCTTATGATAAGCTTTTCGCGCACACTTTTCCTGATGTGTTTATTAATCCCAGGCTGGCCCCCACCTCAGTTGACAGATTCCCTCAAGCCTGCTTTCAGTGAAAGGGGTGGGGACTTCCAACAAGCTCACTCCTGATTGGCCACAGTAGTTGCCATAGAAATACAGATTCAGACAGACTCAGACTAATCACTGCTAATAATCTGTCTGGCTCCAAATGGTGGTGTCCGCATTCGTAGAAAAACGGCGACTGAATTGACTTCATTTTATTGGAGTCCAAATTAAGCCATTTTCTATGGGTGACGCCACACTCGCCCGTCCAGCTCTCTTATATTCAGCAGGTACACAACCTTCGCCCAACAGTAGCCGAGACAGGCTCCAGCAGCCCCTTGACCTCAAAAGCGATACAGTGGGTTAAGAAAATGGATGGATGGATGGATGCATGGATGGATGGATGGATGGATGGATGGATGTGGATGGATGGATGGATGGATGGATGGATGGATGGATGGATGGGCGGTCTTTGGGACTCAGCAGAACCGATGCAGTACAATCATGTCGCTGACAGGCGAGACGCCTGTAGCAAGCAGGCAGTCCCATCACATTAAAGTCACATGTTCAATAAATATTGCCTATAAATGTATTAAATAACACAAACCCTTTGTGCTTTATCATATCATGGGACGCATACATTTTGGTAGATAGTGATCTGTGGTAAGAAGATGGTGAATCAGACTACATCCGATTTCTTTGGTTTTTGACCATGGTCTATGTTTTTTCAGCAACGGGTCACAGTGGGGAAGTTGGCCTCTGTTTCTCATTGGTAACTGATTTATGGTGTTGATCTAAGGCAGGAACATTTATCAAACTCGTGGGTGAATCAGATCACACTTCCTGTTAGTGAAATAGTTAATCCAGACACATAACAAGTTTTAAATGACACAGCTCGTACTGAATGTTCCTGTGATCAAACCAAGTTTGTTTTTCAGTTCAGATGCTGTCTAATCTCATTTTTTGGTCATTATTTGCTGATTTAGCCATTTTACTTGTTTTTATTACTCAATGAAGAGGATGTCATTATTAAGTGGGACTGTACAGCCCTTATATAAAAAGCCTTTACTATTATGAGGTCTTTCCTCTTTGTTTATTTAATGTAATGTGATCTCCTTCAGGCCCTCGAGGGCCGGCCTCCTGCTGGTTTTCCAGACGTCCTGCCTTATCTGCTGCTGATCACCTGGTTCAGGTGTGTTTAGCCAAGAAGGAGCTTCAACGGCAGGATGGTTGGAAAGCATACAGGCACCTTGAGGCCTGTGTTTGGACACCTCTAAATGCTCTTTTATGTGTCACTTTTATTAAACCAGCAGATTAAAGTTCAGTTTAAAAGATACAAAAGAAAACAATCGAAATGTCTATACATCACTAAAACAAAACACTTTGTCATCTTTGATCCATTTCTTACCTTTTCAGATTCTTTTCATTGGAAAAAAATAAATTTAGTACGTAAAAAATTATGAACCTCCAAGTCTGCTATTCAAGAAAACAAATGAACAATTAGCCTGTAGAGTTTGAATGCACTTCACTGCTTCATTTTTTAAAAAACTTTACAGAATAAAGTTTATTATTTGAAAGTTACAGTGTTCCTTTCAGAGTTTTAGCAGATCCTCTTTTCTTTCATGCACGGATCAGAAGAGTTTCTCACTCCTTGGAAACCATTTTGTGTCATTTTTCTGTGTGTGTTCCGTGTTTATTGTGTTAGGGCTTTGGCAGCAGCCGCTTCTCTGTCAGCCCTCTCAGGAAATGGTTGACTGCCAAAGAGCGGCTCTTTATTGCATCAAATTAAATCGGACTCCATCAACAGAGTGGACGAGCAGCTAAAAGGAGCTAGAGGTGGACATTTAAAAATATATATATTTTACAGTTTGTGGCTGAAGCACCCCGCAGGTCAAGCTGAAACTGAATCTTAACGCAGTGATTTAGTGGTGCCTGTTAAAGGAGTTTTATTTTCTATTAAAAGAGGCTAAATCTATGCTGGAAAGTTGTAGCTAATAAGTTTGAATTTTAAAGGACGACTTTTAAAAAAACACAAACCAAAATTCGTTTGTGAAAAAGTCCAAATATGTACATGTAGCTGATGCAGTTCATCCGTCTCCTTTTGAAACAGGATCTTTGTGTCTGTTATCAATGGAAAGCTTCTCCACTCATCTTTATTCAAACGTCAGACTGCCTCCCTGTGAAACTGGGACCAAACTGGAGATCTTTTCATGCCGCAGAGCCAAATGCAGACTTCAGCAGGAAGCGGGCAGGTGAACGCAGAAAGGAATCGGCTTCATTAAAGAGAAAAGATGCTGCTGCAGCAGGATGTCCAAAAACCACAAGGAGATGAATGAGGCGGCAACAGAGCCAGCGCAGGCATGAAGATGAAAATAAAAAGCTCCACCGAAGAGAGTGGCGCCTCAATGCAAGACGCTAGAGACACTAAAGACGGCGTTAATGATTGAAACACAAAGACATTCACGTCTGCTAACTGGCTGGAGTTTATTTCCTGGTTTCTGTTGTACATAACATTATTTAAAGAAAGAAATGTTCTAACAACATAAACATAAGTAGATTTCTACCAATTTCACAGTTAAATTACTGTTAGGGCTTCAGTTAAACACAGATTTGCAGATTGCAGAATAAGCAGACACTTAGCATAGAATGTTGTTTTATCATCATTTTAACCTGAAACTTCTTTATATCAGTGTACTGTAGGCCTGCACAATATACCGCAAATTTATCGTTATCGCAATATCAAGCAGTGCAATATCCATATCGCAAAAGTCAGCAAAAATCGCAATAAATGGTTACCTTAAATGTGCTAAAACAATCCTATGGAGGCTTGTAACATTTAACGAATCAAATAAATCCATTTATGCATTTGACCAATTGGATGGACCCTTTCCGATGTTGACCAATTAGATGAGCCCTTTTTATTAGATGTTTGCCTCCTACGTCAACAAGGGTCATTTGGAGTATCATTTTTTTATAACCGTTGCAGTGAGATGGTAAAGATGTTTTTGGTTGTTTTGCTATTTGTTTATATACCGCAAATTATATCGCTATCGCAATATTCATCACCAATATCGCACATCGCAAGTTTTGCTCATATCGTGCAGCCCTATTGTACTGCAATGTAAATAATGTGTCACACGAGCGGACATTTTTTGATTCTTCCTATTCCCCCAGCCCTAATGCCTGTGCACAGAAGCACAGAGCGGTGGGGGAGATTTGTCCAGAAAGCCCTCAGACAGAGACGTGTTGCTGTGCCAAACTGCATGTGAATGCATCAATAAGACTAGGACCACACCATTTTGGAGGGACATGTAGGATTATAGGACATACAGCAGAGAGGATTAAACTGAAAAATGAATACAAACACAGCATAGGGACTCTAAGGGTGTATTTAGACGTTTGATCCGCTTAAAGTGAACCACAGTTCGTTTCTCTTTATTATTCGGAACACATTTTCAGCCACGCGGACCGTGGTCTGGGACCAGGAACCGCTCTTGGACCCATCTTTGGAGGTGTTTCTCTCGAAATAACGCCATAATACCACAACGATGAGACACAGCAACTCATTGAATTGTGGTTGGATGAATGCAGGCTCATTAAAGCAGCAAATTGCTTCTCCCTGTTTTCCCGACAATCTACAGTATATGTCATAAACCCTCATCAGCGTACCTTCATACCCGATGCCTCATCATCACTGCAGTTGCTAGTACCCTCTGAGTTAAAGCTCACACGGCACATCACCTTGCCAGTAACCGCCTTGCGGCACGCCTCCACCGTTAAGAAGTAACAAGTAAAAAGTTTTGTTCCTGACGTGCAAAACTGGTGATTGAAATATAAAGCTTGAATAAGTTAACTGTCCCGATAAGAATTGTAAAGCGCAGCGCATTCGTCTTTGTCTTGCTCCTGGCCAATGACTGAAGATATCTTTAGTCACATTGTATTGTTTACAAGCTTTGGTCTGGAACAGAATGGTCCGCGTGCTGCCGGTCTGAATACAGACCAAACAAAAGGTTTGGGACTCGATCTGGAACAAAGGATTTTTCTAGTCTGAATAAACCCTAAGCTTTAGTGATGCTATTAACCCTTTCCCACCTGAGATGTCAACCCAAATATGTCTGTGATATACCGAAGCTTTTTGACCATTTACGTGATCAACATAAATCAGCTGATTCCCGGTGATTGCGTAAGTACTTCACTACTGTAAAGTATTGCATATCAGCACAAAGCTGCTTTTTTCCACTTCAAAATCTGCTGGAATTAAGCTAATTTTGTCAACGGTTGAAGAGTTATGGTTGTGTTGAGAGGAACTGGTGGATCAAAGTAGCCGACAGCAGGCAGGTTTGGTTTGGACAGTTTATTGAGACCAGAAGTCTTCATCAGGGGAAGAGGCTGGACTGGGCAGAGGCTGGCTGGGAGGTGAGCAGGCTGGCTTGTATTTTCAGGAGCTGGAAATCAGGACTAGAACTGAGAGCATTGGACGATCTGGCTTTGTGTACGGTAATGAGATGGGTATTTATACTACAGGAGTGTTAAAGGGAACATGGACTCCAGGTGAGTACTGTAGGAGGTGGGATCAGGGGAGGAGGAAGCACAGCAACTCTTCATCTTACTCTGGATGGGAGATGGGCAAAGAGGAACAGACTGGGATCCTTATAAGTAGTCAAAAGAATGTCAACACTGGGGCTAAAGTTCCGCTGTTAAAGGGTTAAACACCAGTGGAAGTGGAAAATAAAACTGTAATCAGATTTCTAAACTCTAAACACAGCTAATTCTTCTGAAATGCAAAGATCTGTGTGTTTCTAATCACTGCTCTAGCTGGTTTCAGCAGCAGTTGTGTAGGAATGGAGCAGATCTGGAGGTGAAGTCCATTCATCCAAAAGAGTTGAAAGATGTTATTGGAAATGTTCTGCATATGTGTGACCAAAGGGTCATGACAGACAAATGCAGCAATGAATCACTTTGACCTCGTTTATGAGATTTCCATTCAAAGAACACATTTTCTTGGTAAACACTAAAACATTATAACTCGTTTCCTTCTGAGTAGATTTAAAGGAACCTTGACCAATAGATTTTTTTACCCAATCTCTAGTGAAAAAAAAATCTGATAAAGCAGTTTTGAGCTTCACAAGTACAAGAAAATGGCAGCAAAAGAAAAATCAAATTGAAGGCTTTTATGTACAGATTTCCCAACTTGTTCATTTAAAATTGGCTATCTCATTCCCTAAGTAGTTATAGCAATGCTATAAAACTGGCTGTTGTCCGGTTTCAGCCACAAGAACTGTAAAGGCCTTCAGTCATGTTGGTAAGTGTGATGTTCTCACCTTTCATGTGTGTCAAGACATAAAAAACTCTTGAAACTTGGACTTGTTTGCTCCAGAACTTTGCCTCATAAAGGTATTTACTTCTAAAGTTCTTTTCATTCTTTTCTTGATGCCGTTTGGGTCCGAAGCCTTTTTGACTGTTCTTGGTTCTAACCCAAGGATCCGTCTGGAGCAGGAAGAAGGTTCTTCAGACATGCTTCAAGAAAACATCTGCTGATTACATGTTGAGGTGTCTTCATAAAGGTCCAGATCTTGAGGAGGAAAGCCTCCATAGACCAAGCGTTCATAAATCTCTTTCTGAATTCAGTTAAGATTCCAGTTCTAGCTTCCACGCATACCTTCACCCGTGTTCCCTCCTTCAACATCTCCTGTGGGAGAGAAACTCAGAGCTGAACTCTTGACTCTGAAACCAAAGCTTTGCACATATATTTGATTTCTTCCAAGAAGATTTGGTGCGTGCTCCTAGCTTCTTTTTCTCCACTCCAACCATCTGGAATGTGTTTAGCAGACAAGAGTTCAGGTATGGGTCATATTCATGTATATTGCAGAAAACTGGAGGTTTTTCGGAGGACATTGTAAAGATTCCTCCAGCAGCTCTGATAACTTGTAAATCATTTGTGCAGAAATCTGAACAGGAAACTTTCAGACGGAACTCATGGGTCACTGAGCAACCGATCACCACCATTTAGAGACACAACTGCCTGTGAAGTTTTAAACTTTACATGTTTTTGTGTTACTCGCTATAGTGTTAATAAATGCTAGACAGCTTCTTTCAAATTCAGTCCATGAGTGTGGATTTTCAGATTAGCATTTTCTTAACCCTTGTAGGGTCACGGGGCTGCCCGAGCTTACCTCGGCCACTGTAGGTCAAAGTTGGGGTACATCCTGGGCAGGTCGCCAGTCTGTCACAGGGACACAGTCACACACCCTTGCACACACACACATTCATACATAGGGACAATTTATGAAACCAGAGTCCCTGGAGAAAACCCACGCATACACGGGGAGAACATGACATGCGTCAGGTGCGGCCTCATTGCTGTGAGGGTAGGGCGCCAGCCACTGCTCCACTGTGCAGCCAGTGTTTGGATTTTTTGGTTTAAAATTTAGAGAACAAAGGATCAATAAACTGGTAAAAAACAATGCACACCAGTACGGCTGGGTTATAAAAAAAAAAGCAAAACCAATCAATTAAAGCCTATCTATCTATATATCTCATTCATTGTCTTTTAAATTCATTTAGATCACTTTTTTTAGTTACAAAAAAGTTTTTTTTTTTGCTTCTTATTAAATACTTTTATCAACAAAAGTTTCACCTTTGTAAGGCTTAAATCTCCAGTTATGTAAAAACAGATAAAAAAGATTTCTTAACCATTATTCCGAGTTTCAGCTTCATGTCCTGCGTCCCCTTAAAGACAAAACATTTTCAAATTTGATGAGTGAAGCTTCCTTTTGAGGCATTTCACAGAACCATCATCTTCTGACATTAGAATTCAAGACTTAAGTGAAAATAAAACATTATTTCTAAAAAGGGGCTCCATTTCCAGACTCAATTGGCCCACTTCCAGCCGTTTCTGACCATTAGAGCTAGTTTTGGACTTTTGTCAGAAACTATTGGAGTTATTCTTCATCAGGATATATTGATGCTTATCAGTTTATGTCAATGATGCCTTAACATGACCTCAGTCAAGGGAGACAGCGTACTTTAAAAGCTCAAACACCAAAAAAACAATTGAGAGGATAAGAGGCTTAAATAGTAAAAAAGTAACACAGTTTAAAAGCAAAATAAAACACTGCACCAGAGCAGAGCCTCATGCTGGGTTTACAAGTTGGCCATAAAATTGGTTTTGAAGAGGTTTTTTAAAAATGGTTAGTAAGGATGCTCGCTGATGTTCAGAATTCAGAATTCGGCTGCATGTTGGGTTGCATTTATTTTGTTGGTTTTTTCTTCCTGCAGTCCAACAGTCACAGACATTTCCTCTCTTTACGCAGCAGACTAGAGTATTTTGTCATTTCTGCCTGGGTTATTGAAAAAAGCGGTGAAGCCTGCGGCCCTGTTTCTGCTGGGAAAAAAAGACTTAGTTGTTTTCTGACACATCCGGGTCAGCCTTTCAGGCTCACTTAAGTGATGGAGTAGGTGCGGCTGAAGCTGCAGCAGCTTATGGATAACATAGGACCCGCACAGATGGGTGCGTTTGTGAGGAAAATGTCAATGAAGAGATGAAGGTTGGAGAGAAGAAAGAGCTTCTGCAGTTGGGTTGTCAAAGCTGAATATACGCTCACAAAAAGCAGGTGGAATTGAGAATAAGTGTTCTTTTTTTAAACGTGGCTTTCGAACAGTTAAACCTAGATGGCAAAAACAAATCTTAGTCTTAACTAAGCTGCTGCCAGACTAAAGGTATCGAACACTCGCGTCAGAGGTGTCCGCTGAGGCCTCTTGCAGAGACAGCAGATCCCCTCCGCCCTGCAGTTTATGTGACTGATTGAATTTGTCAGACGTGCTCGGCGCTCCGGCCGCTCGCTCTGTTTTTTTCCTCTTTTTTTCTTTATTCCCAGACAGAAGAGACTCGGATAAGGCTGGAGACAGAGAAGCCCCCGGCGTGTCACATGGTCTCCAGCGTTCAGCCGCAGCTACAAGCAGAAGCAGCAGCCAGAAACAGACAGCCACGCCTGAGCAGCCGCCCTCAGACCAGCACCATGGCATGCCGTCTCATGCAGGACTGTAATGATACCTGCAGAGGCAGAACAAAGCATCTCACTGCGTGCTGAGTCAACTAAACAGGAACAATAGAGCAGCACATTGCATGGAAGAAACTACAGGCAATGGCTGTTTTCCTTTACCGCTATTTTAAATAGTCTTTGTTAAATCAGCCAACAGAAATTCATGTGAAGTTCATTCTTATATCCTTCTTTTATTCTGATTAAAGCTGATCAACACACATACATTTTTGGAATGAATACAAATACCTGTCGAATTGAAGCTGGATTGAAGGATTGATGAATGAAAATATCTATCATTTACGTCACAGTTATGCTTAACAGTACTATATTCCATGAAAATGTAAGACGTGCAGAAGGATTACATGGAAGGAAGAAGGAAGCAGACACGTTTTTGACCAGAATTGGTTCAAACTAAGGGACCAGTCAACCCAAACCGCTGCCCTTGTTCCTAAAAAAGTAGCAGATTCTGCTGCATGGTTGTGGTTTGGACAAAGGAAGGTTGATATAGATCAGATAACAGTTGTTTGTAAAGAATGCCAGCTCCCCGTGTTGCAGCAACAAAATCCCTGCACCTCCCTATGAGGAGTGTCAGACGAGACACGGTTGCGGTATTTTTCTAGCATAACGTTGACCAGTTCCAATAATGGAAAGTACAACTTTATTTATCATATGTGCAAGAACAACGACAAAGAATACGGAGTCAACAAGCAAAAGCAGTGTTGCTCACAAAAAAAGTCCAGACATTAGAACAAAGTGTACTGTACTGCTACACGGAAAAGTATTTCAAGCCTTTAACACCAGAGACGTCTCCTGCAACACCTAGATAACACACGCTCTTGCGCATACGGTACATCTTTGACCGTTAATGCGATCAACCAATGTCAAGTGTTGCATGTCCAAGCTACCTTTTTCCATAAATAATGTGAACACTGGTGTTAAAGGATTGATGTCAGATGTTAACATGACCAACACATGTCCTCCTGTAAAAAGGTTCTCAAATAAAAAAAACAGTTGGTTCCTACAACTTTCGCTTAAAATTTCCATTCAAACTCTATTGACAGAATTTTGTAATAGCTACTGAATTATCAAATTAACAGTTCAGTGACTGTTTCATTAATTCCAGCCCAGGGAAATTTGGTTAAATACCAGATGATGTCCAGTGACAAAGGTTATAATATTTAAAAGCATCTTCTTCTAGCAGACTGAAGCTGTTAACCTCACACTTGTGGCTGGTCCAGGGCCACTTCGACACCAGTAAAAGCATCAAAACCAATCAATGCTTTACATATTGGTAAATTGGTTTGCATATTAGGTCTGAATTGTGAAGTTTCCTCAGAGCTTTGCAGACTTGGTGGTCATGTGACTGTCTGAGGGGAGAGAATACATCAAAATGTCACCGGGTCCAGAGAGGCGCTCAAAATCAGTTTCCGTTTGTTTGGTCTGCCTTCAGTTTCCTCCAGCAAACAAAGCATTGGAAAAGATTTTCTGTTGGCCGTTAAATGTCTCGGCGAAAGCAGAAAAGAGCCCCGCTGGCTTTCAGCCATGCTGCCGGCATCTTCTGACTGGTTAGCAGCAGTTGAGGACACAGCGTCTCTTTGTCGTCGCTCCGATCAATATCCATTTCCAGCGCAGGAGTTTTTTCAAGCTCTGCCAATTTAAAAATTGATCCTCTAAACACCAATGCACATGTGTGCATGTTTGTGGAAATTTTTCTAACACACTCGTCTTTGGGATTTTCTCTGCTTTAGGGGCATGCTGGCAGGCAGTCAGTTACCCAGAAAGGGCTCAAAAACAAAATGCTGTTCCGGTTACGAAATGTAGCTGCTTGATGTTAAAGCCTGGGGAGGGAAAACAGCCCAAACCATAAAACCTTTACCTGACACTTCTATTGTAATGTTGATTTCCCCCTGTTACCGTAATACCAAGGTGTTCATGTGAATGGGGTTAGCAATGCAACAGAGTCCAGGATGTACCCCGACTTTGCACAACAATAGGATAGGCTCCAGCAACACTGAGATTCCTGAAGGAGATTGACTATGTTTTGTTAAGTCTAGCAAACATGTAACTGTACCATCCTACCGAAGGCTGGACTGTCAGCCCACCATTGACTTTACGTTCTGTATTTTCCTGACATTTCGTCGTATAATTAGGATGTGCTTGATGGTCCATTGTCAAAGTTCAGAGAAATTAGGGTTCATGCATTTAAACGTCTCACAAATTCTTATTCTATGGGGAAAATATTCATACAATACAGTGTTTTAGCATTTAACCTCGTGCCCTTTCATAGACTGATCTTCACCACTATAAGCTGAAATTCTGTTTATGGTAATTTCTCGGCACGGCTGATGAAACACTTGTTAGCATTGGAAGCAATATCTGTTATAATCATTTCTTTGGGAAAAACGTCAGAGTCATCAATAGCCTTTTTCAGAAAAGGCTCAATGAAAGAACAATTTCCATGTTATGAACATGGAGTCAAATCCAAAACATGGGAAAAAAAACCCACACAGCAATATGAAAAGCATGCAAACATCATGCAAAGAATGTGCAAAAAACAGCTCTGCGGCCA
Source organism: Oryzias sinensis (assembly GCA_037389245.1). Classification (NCBI taxonomy): domain Eukaryota; kingdom Metazoa; phylum Chordata; class Actinopteri; order Beloniformes; family Adrianichthyidae; genus Oryzias; species Oryzias sinensis. The sequence continues at coordinate 10,426,870 of CM074494.1, read as the reverse complement.
TCAGAGAAAGAGGATCTAGTTTTGCATCATTTTTACTTTCGGTTTGTCTGCTTTGTTTTTATTTATTTATTTTGGAGGTTACAGCTGGAAAAGTAGAAAGCAACTTGACTTTAGTATTGTTTTTGAAGAATCAAGGGCGCTAAATTTTATTGAGTGGAAAGCAAACCATCTCTTGTCTGAAACTCAGCTCTTTCCTTTCAACTTTCACAATAAAAGGGTTTTCTGTCCTGGTAAAATCCAGTGGATTTTGTTTCCTCTTTTTTGCCTTTTATCGTGTTAGTTTCTTACTGCTGATTTTGCTGTCTTATTCATATTCTAGTCAATATAAGTCCATCTTTATTGATTCTGTCCTGAAATTGTAAGTTGTTTTAATTGTTTTAAGTGCAGGTTCTTGGTTGTTTTTTTAAAATGTATTTTTTGAAAACTGCTCCAGTTTGGATAAAGTTTTTGTTATCTTACCTTTACCAAGAATGATGAAGCCTCACGAAGCATTTAAATCAATTTAATGTCAAAGTGATTCACTAAAAGGAAAAGCTTCTTGAAGCTTCATTTGCTTTGACATCAAGTGGTCTAAAATAACAAAAGCGATCAAGTCATTGTGGTGAACTTTGTGTTTTATTTGAACCTTGAGCCTGTATTTTTGGGGTTTCATCTGCATGTTCCTGTCAAGGAAATCAAAAAAAGTTTACAAAAAAAGAAAAGTAAACAACTTTTTTCGCGATGTTATAAAGTCTTTATACTTTTTGTGTGAAGAATATGATAAAGGCCCTGCTTGGATAAGGTGTTGTTTTTCGGTTTTGGGGAAAACGATAAATTTTTTTGAAAAAGGCAAACCTATTTTACTTCACCTTTATGAAAATATGCTGGGAACACAATATAAAGAATATATGTGCATCCTTTCTGGGGTAACATGCATTATTTAACTTAAAACTGTTAAAATCTTCTATTTATTTAAACTTAATGTCAGACAAGAAACAGACAAGAAACACAGCCTTCCCTCACTGGATCACGGTTCAACTTTTCCGTGAGTTTTTTTGGTACAATTTGGCATCCTTTATTTTAAAAAAAAGAAAAAAAAATTTTTTTTAGAGTGCATTGTGTTCTGCATCCTGATTGTCACTCAATCTCCTCTCGTGCTCAGAATTTGGACAGTTTGCAATTGTACATAAACCTTTAATCGCTGGCAGAGCTTTCTTTTCGTTCAATAATACTGGACATATTTTTCTATAGAGATTTGAAGTTTGACAGTTTTAAAATAGAGAAAAGAGTGAAAATGTTCATTTCTGTCTGAGACAAGTGCAGTGAGTCTTAACCCATCCATAATATAATATAATATGATATAACATAGAAAATTAAACGTACAATTTCATTTCTGATTTCTGGAAAAAGATCATATTTTTGTCCTAGCAGTCCCGCCCGCAACTCAGAGGCAAATTTAAATTGAACTCCTGCCAGAAACTGTCCTAGAAGAAGCCTCCATCAGAACCAGGAGATGTACTAAATCTATTCTTCCGTGGGGATTTTCTCCCCCAGGATCCTTCACCTCCATGTTTTCTCCCATGTCAGTGCTGAGCGGAGAGAGTGTTTTCTTATTTGTGTTTGTTTGGCAGGGCCAGATTTTCTGCTCCAGTTGTCCCGCCCATCCTCTCCCCCCCCCCCCCCCCACCGGCCTACTGCAGTTTGGCGAAACGGAGCTCGTATTAGAACTGCCAGCTGGACGCCGCGTGTCCATGTGCTTTCATACGGTTCAGGGCAAAATATTTGACGTTTTAGTTTGCAGTGAGAAAAAAGGGGGTGATGGGTGGGAGGGAAGGAGAGTTTCCGCAGATGTTCCAGGTGAAAAACAGGATCCTGCTGTGAAGGAAAACAGCAGAAAAGGTTCCGATTTGAGGTGCTGGTGCTAATGAGCTTCTGGCTTCCTGTTCTAATCATGCAAATGCAGAAGTAAAAATAGATCCTCTTGACAGGATTTCAAATATATTTAAATATATATGAAAGGAGAAAAAAAGCTTTGTGCTTTTCTTTCCTTTAATGCTGCCGAAGCTCCTCCTGTTTTCTCCTGTCACCTCGATTTCCCAGCTGGCGTGGAATCACAGCGAGTGTGAGTGGGACTGGGGGGGGTCGGGCGGTGACAGCCCTAACCTTTAAGGTGTCAGCTTGAACGGCGGGAACGCAGAACCTGCCGGGCTCGCCAGGTTGACAGCAGCTCAGCGGACGGGGATTTGCAGAGATCCCGGACCTCCTGGAGACCCCCCCCCCCCTCCCCCATCTGCTGGATAGAGGAAACCATTTCACGAGGAACTGGAAGTCCTTTCTATGAGTGCAGATGAAGTGAGGCAGAGATGGGGTGGAATCTGTTCCTCGGTGGTGGTGGTGGTGGGGGTGTGTGGCAACTCGAAGGTTGAAGCGGAGCAGCAGTTGGCACGGGGGCCCGTGACAGATGACTCGCCAGAAACGGTGAGAGTTGGAGGAAAAATCGGAAGAGAACCGAGCCATCTGTCCATCCAAAGACTTCTGCTCATTTTTAGCTTCACATTTACACGAAGTGATCATTCAGTACCAGCGTTCTTCCTCATCTTCATCTTCACTGTCCTCCAACCTGCCGAGGAGGATTTCACCTGTGCCCCATCACAGTGTCTCGCACATTTCTCTCAGTTATGACACAGGATGGGGCCTTGCTCAAAGGCACCCTGGTGGGTTTAATAGGCTCATGAAGGTATGATCCTGCTAGTCCTGCAATTTCAAGCTGTGACCCTCCATCCAAAAGGGTTTAAGAAGGTATTTGTAGTAAATTTCTATCTTTCAACCTCCAGTATTCCAAATCAGAAGGGACAGGAAAGACACAAAAAAATGCAAACAAACACAGAAACATCAAAACATGAGACAAAAGACAGAACTGTTGCAATGATGAATACACTGAAATGCAGAGAAGCATAGTCCACTGTGCAGAAAGACCACCTCAGCCACTGCATCTTCTGATTGGCCGGACTCCCTTAACGCAGGTTGTCATGGGTTGGTAGGAGAACAGGAGCTGAAACACAAACAGGACAGCGTACTTTAAGTCAGTGGTTTTCAGGTGACGGACCGGTTTATTGTCAGACGATATTTTAATGGCTCTTCTGTTTCCTCACGGGCTCCTTTACTTTAAAACAAAACTTTCCATGACTTGACATGGGTCAAGAATGAATTGGATGTTTTGAGGGAGAATTCAGTAAATAGATAAATAAAACTTCCTTCAAAATAAAATTATAAATAAAACGGAAAAAAAAAATTTTCTTTGCAGCCCGATACCAACTGTTTCATGGACTGGTACCGGTCCGTGGCCAGAAGGTTTGGGACCGCTGCCTTAAGTAACTATAGAAGTATTAACCCTAAAGAATGAAACCCTGTAGTCTCATCAGAATTATGGGTCAACTTGAGGCCAAATCCAAGAACCACCAGATGATTAGTTATTACAGCAGAATAATCCTGAAGTAACAAAGGTACAATCTAATTTCTGTGTGTTGCTCTAAATCAGTAGGGTTGTAGCATAGTAATAAACAAAAGAGTAGGACGTTCCACAAATCTGAGTTGTGCTAAAAGGCAGTTCTATTCAAAAATGTCTCCCTTGTAGGTGGAACTACAGATCATAGGAATCCCACTCAGTTTCGTATTTGTCACCAAGTGGATCTCTAAAGACCTATGGCTTAAGAACAAATATTTTTAGTTCAGCTGAAGAAAATCAGAATCTTTAAATCTTGAAAACTATGTCTTCTAAACGGGTATCTACAACTTGCCATTACAGTCTAATGAAGCTCCTCCCATTTTTCTGGACGTAAATGAATTGCTTCCTGCTTTGAGCTTATGTTATCTTCCTTACTTGCCATTCCATGTACCCGCCTGCCAGTTGCTTTTGTGCAGCGGGAGTATTTTCTCCAGGTTGTCTGGGCCCTGCCTCAGCTCTTCAAACAACTAAAACCTCACGGCTCGCGGCGAAAAGCCTGCCTTTTTGTTCAATCCCCCTTTGTCTGCACATACGATTGTGAGTCATTGTCCTGGCAGCGCAAGCCGGGAGTCAAATGGTGCGAGGCAGTAGAGAGAGCTTCTTTGTAGCTGGTATAAAGATGAGGCAGACACCGAGCGCCGGACTCTCATGGGAGTGCCGCGTTGATAGTGGAGGAAGTCACTCAGTGGCTGCGAGGTGACTCCATCTCTAGCGTGAACGATTACAGGCAGACAACCAATGAACCTATCGGCAGATGTAAAAGAAAGTCAAAAATTAGTTTTTCGACGAATCTTGCAGTTCAAGTCTTAAGCACTCCATCGGTCTGAAAGTACGTTTTGTCAGGAAATGGTGAGGTAGAACCTCGAAATGCAGAAGACCAGGCAGGCTTGGCTTGGTGGCAGAAACCTTAACATTAACAAACTTAGATATGACAAGACCAAAGGAGCAACTAAAGAGGAACAAAGCAGAGGGTCTGACGCCGTAAAACGGGAAACCATTCATTATACTGTAATTGAATCGGTTAGTTCAAAAGGGGCCTAAGTCCAAGAAGTTTGTTTTTCCAGGAAATGATTTTAATTGCATAGCTTAAAGGGAGGCTACACCAAATGATTAATACTTTACCCAGATTTAGCACCAGTTCATAGCTTACAAATGCTATAATATGAAGCGCCTCACTTTTATAATTTCAGAGGACTAGCAAACTAAAGTCTCTGGACTTGACCCTTCTTGAATTAAACAGGGGCGCTGCCATATTGGATAACTAGTGCTGCCATTTTTTGGATGAAGCAAAACCCATGCAAGAGAGGCCCAAGTCCAGGAATTTTGCACTTAATGCATTTTAAATGTCAAGCAGTCAATACATTACAACAGACTGCTTTGCACATAATCAGATAGCTTTTCCCTTGAAGACCATAGAACATATAATATCTCTATTTTGAAACATTGTAGACTTGAGCCCCTTGTGAATTTAGCGATTCAATTAGGATCATTATTACTAACAAAGACAACTATAGATGATTGGTGACCTAGAGCGGTGTGACTGAGTAAGAAACTTGAAAACACAACATGACAAAAACAAAGAAAGTATAATCAAAAATTCCAAATCGGAGTGCAAAGTCCTCACACCCATAGACATTTATGATGATAAAGTCAACTTTAGAGCTCAACCCAAAATCAGTTTACCGTCTACAAGCTGAGATACAGGCACGTGTCTCACAAACGTAACAGTATTGCAGTATGTGATATTGCTGACTGAAAAACAACATTTATGTAACCACATATTTCTTTTTCTTATCCCTAAAAACTGTATCAGTTGCACAAAACCATTGAAAACTGGTTAGGGAATAGAGTGTTGCAGGTTATTCAGTAAAAACTAAAGACTGTGAGATTTTGCCGATTTGTTGTGTATACATCCCCATCACAGTCAGAGTGTGCCGTATTCCTGCGAGGAGGACAGATGGTGATCTCTCTGCTCAAAGTTCTCCAGCTTAGAAGCTATGCCAGGAATCTATGGGTTCCACTCATGTTTGGGGAACGTGGACCCGGGGAGTGGGCTTTCAGACGGCCTTCAGGGTTGGTTGCGACCTTGCAGATCTGTTTGCTTTGTAGGGTTAAATCTCTTTTTAAGTATTTGCTGCTTATTTTACATCTATATTGTTGTTCACCTTTTGGCTTATCCCATCAGGGGTCGCCACAGCGAATCAACTTTTACTGACTCACACTAGTGAGTTGGCAGAGATTTTTTTTTTACAACCTGTGTCTTATCCGGTGTGGGGACTGGTACAGGGGGATCTCATTGCCTGGAAAAACAATGGACAGCTCAACCCCTCCCTTCTCGTGTTCTCAAATAAGAAGAACCATTGCCTCCTGATACAGGGGCCGCCATGTTGAAACCTGTCAACAGTGATAGGTTCGAGTCGCTTTGAGTCATCCTATCTATGGCAATTGCTGTTGCCATTTCCATAGATAAGATGACTCAGAAGGACTCGGACCGATCACTGTTGACTGGTTTCAACATGGAGGCGCCTGTATAAGGAAGCAGTGGTGAGGGATTTTGCCTCATTTGGTGAGAGTTGGAGGTAAGGCCGTTTCTATGGGTGATGCCAAACCTCGATTCATCCATTGTTTTTATGTTTGTCTATGGGGGATCCAGATGTAGGCCCCCTTGTGGCTGCACAGTTAAGCAATAGCGCAAACGGTCTTGTTCAAGGACCCGCACTGGATGAGGATCGCTGGGGATCGGACCTAAGTTTCCCATGTGCAAGTCTAATACATCTGGCTTCTGGGGCCTAATTCTAGTGAATTCATAAGGACACATGAAGCAGTAACTATGACAGACGCTTAAAGTTTTTTTTTAGACATCTCTAGATGATTACATCACACACATAGTTGTAATAATCTATCATTTTAATCAGTTCATCAGTTGTTGTTTTTTTGTTTTTGGACTCACACAAGTTTAGGTGAATTTGTTCACATATTTTCCATTAATTGAACATTTGAATTTTCAAATCAAATTCTTTACTACACAGAGAAACTTTACACTAGTTGGATTTAAGGGATCAATGAGACAGGAGTGCCAATATCAGGGTGTTTTCCAACAGTCTAACCAAATATTATATAATGTTAGCAATAGGCCATGGTGACCATGGTGCTTGACCATAGAAAGGTTTATCCACTCTGGGTGAATGGAGAGCTCCTGCCCGAGGTGGAGAAATGTACCCATACATTTATTCTGAGATGGTTGGAGAAAAAAGTGTATCTGGACCTTGGTCTTACATTAATTGGGACTTCTCTTTTTGCTGACGATATTTTCCTGGTGTTATCAGAAACATTTTGAGACTGGTGCACCCCAAAAGCAGGCCCTCAGAACTGGCTCTAATGCGCTCTCCTGGCAGTCAGGTAGCAGTGGGGGGAGGGTGAAGGGGTTTCCCCAGCGAGGGATGTGTCTGACGTGAAACTTGAAGAGGATAAAAGATGAAGGTCCGCATGCATCCACTGGGTGCAAATAGGGAGCTTAGAGACGGGCGAGGGTCAAAACCGGGAAGGCAGTCAGCAAGCCGGACGAACCAAAAGGGCGAGACGGAATTCCAGGAGCCATGAAGACAGGTGAGGTTGAATCCAGATGAGGCGACTAGGCGATGAGTCAGAGAGGGATGAGATGAGAGCCGTAGAACGACGAAAAACGTAACAAGGGTCAAAACCAGAACAAGACACACCATGAACTGTGACAGCAGAGCTAGATTTTTACAGAAGTTGGTTACTCACTGGCAGTGAGAAGCTAGAGGGAAGTCTTAAGACTTGATCTACAGGTGGGAGGGGCCAGGTCTTGACAGGTGCCATCAAACACCATCATTCAGCAAACAATTAAGAACTTCTGCATTGGGATATTTTCAGTATTGCCTATTGTTCACCTTTCAGCATATTCCTTCATGGGTGGCCACAGCGAATCAGCTTTCACTGATTCACACAGGCGGTTTGGCAGAGATTTTTACGCCTCCCCCTGGGAAAGGAACCCTGGTTTCCCATGTGTCAGTCTTACATGCAGCCAACTGAGCCAACCAGCCATTTCCAGTGTTACTTATTACCCCAAAATGCTGTGCAATACTGTGTTCACGTCTTTTTAAGGATACATCAAGCGGAGTTGTTGGATGCAGATCAACCAGATCCCCCTGGAACTGAGGTTTTATCAGCAAAAAGATTTATTACCTTCTATCTTCTATTTGGAAGTCAAAAACAGTCCATTAATCCACTTTCAGTTGAACACGTGTGGTTTTACTTCTTACGGACTTAGAGGATTTCCTGCTGGGATCTTTTCTAACATGCTCACCAGTGAGATGTGAGATTTACAGGAGATGAGCAGCATAAAACAAAAGTTTCAATACTGGAAGTGTTCCATGTATCTGCATATGAATAGATGTGTTTTTTTATGTTTTATGTGTTTTATGAGAGATTATTTGAATCATTAATTCACTGATAGGGCTTTCTGGCTGTCAGATACACAGTATAAAAAAACAGATTGAAGAAAACCAAATTGTTGGTAGGAGCCAGAAGGGGACTTTGGGCAGAAAGACAATTATCTGCACCAAGTTTGATATTCTAGTAAAGTCCAGACAAGAAGAAAAAGTACTGGAAAGTGTTGAGGAACACCAAAAAATCCTGTTGGGCCTTGCGTGTGTCAAGACTTTTGGTTGTTTCTGGTAAAATCTTTATGTAATTTCTTTACCTAAATTGAAAGCTTGTGTATAAAGCCTATGTCATGCTTTTCTTAAGCCTTTCAGAGTAAACTATATCCATATATATGATGATATATTACCTTTGGCACACTAGAGAAAGATTGTTTAAATTAAATATGTTTAATTTTTGCAGTTTATTTTCCTACCAGGAGGTAAAACGACTCGATCTCTGAGGCACCAGCTTTCGCTCCTTGTGGATGCCATTTCATGACATCATCCTAGAGTCGGCCTCGGCTACGTGTCTGTGTTTCACACATGAAAACGAACAACATCCAAAGTTTTGCAAAGATTGATGTGCATATTGTGCAATGAAAGCATTTTGCTAATCAATGCTAGCTTCGTGGAGAAAGTGGGTGTGTTTGTAAGCCTGCTGTTTGTTTTGACTCTTCTTGGAAGGGGCTGTTCTCACTGATCAACGTCACGATTTGAAAAAACGCTCATTTCTGTGGATTGGGAGGGTCTGGTGCTCAGAGAGCAGGGTTTAAAGGAATGCTCAGAAATGTGTTAATAGATCAAAATAAGGCTTTGGTCAAGAATTAACACTATGATACACCTATAAGATCAAAAACTTGATTTTGCGTGATTAAGGCCCTTTAAGAATAAACTTGACTTTCCTTCAGTAATACATGTAAAGACTGTCGAGATTTGTGTTTTTTTTTCTGATTTTTTGTGGCTGTATGATCTGGGTTGATCACTTCTATCAAGCGACTCAAGATGTCCTGTGAAAACATTTATTTTCACCTTTGGATTAGGGCTGCGCAATACAAGGAAAACTTGCGACGTGCACTATTTGTGATCAATATGGCAATGACGATATGACTTGCAATCCAAAAAACAACCAATACATTATTTTTTTCACCAGTTTTGCTGAAATAAAAGTCAGAATGACTTAAATTTAACTCCAAATGACCCATGTCTACAGAGGGGGCAGGCATCTAACACAAAAGGGCTCCATTTGATTTGTTGTCACTGTAAGGGCTCCATCCGCATGAGCAAATGCATAAACGGCTCCATTTGATTCGTTAAATACTTCAAGCTGCCATGAGACTGTTTTAGCATGTGTGTTAACATTTAAGGTACCCATTTGTTACAGCGTACATCAACTTTTGCGATACTTTTATCGCACAGGCTGATGTCGTGATGACGATAAATTTGCGATTTACTATGCAGGCCTACCAAGGATACTTAATGTCTATACTCAAATACTTAGGAGTCATTGTTGGAAGTCAAGTTTTCTCAACGCAGCGTTATGTAGCTAAATTTGATGAGACTCCTAAACTGTTATCTTCTTTTCCAGAGATCCAAAATGGGAGGAAAGCTCAGCAAAAAGAAGAAGGGATACAGTGTCAACGATGAGAAGACCAAAGACAAGGACGCCAAAGCAGAGGGCGCCTCTGCCGAGGAGAGCGAAGCACCGAAGGACAAGAAAGACGAGGCTTCAGCAGCCGACGCCAATGAGGCAGTGAACGACACGGCAGCCAAGGATCCACCTGCCGCCGATGCCGCGGCAGATGGGGAAAAGAATGCAACACCCGCTGCAAAGGAGTCTGAAAAACCTGCCACCAATGCTGAGCCGAAAACCGAGGCCCCCAAGTCAGCAGAGCCCGCCAAAGCCGAGGAGAAACCAGCCGCTGCGGCCCCAGCCAAAGAGTCAGCCCCCGCAACCAAGGAGCCTGAGCCTAAGGCGCCCGCCCCGGTGACAGAGAACAAAGGTGAGGCCAACGCCAAAAAGACTGAGGCCCCCGCAGCACCAGCAGCCAAAGCTGAGCCCCCAGCTGCTGAGCCCAAACCCACGGAGGCTCCCGCCCCAGCAAAGGATGCCGCCGCTGCACCTAGCTCTACACCAGCTGCCGAACCCCCGGCCAAGGAAGCGAACGCCACAGAGGCACCAAGCAAGGATCAAACCGTAGCAGTTCAAGATTAATGGACAGCTTCTTTTCGGAAAAAAGAAATAAATTATCTAACTCAGCAACCATGAAGAAGAAGAAAAAACAAGAAGGTGAAATTTACTAGCCCACCAATATTATGATAATAACAATAATAATAATAATTGAAATGATGAAGATGATGATTTGTTGAGGACTGGAGCCACTGCAGAAGATTATTGCTATTATTATTGTTATGTTTTATTCTATTTTTTCTGCTGTAGTATTTGAACTTTGATACGAGTCTTTGTTGCCATCCCACCTCCGCCATCCTCACCGAACCTCGGCCCACATTCACCCTCCCCGCTCCTCGGATGTCCACGGTTGAGGACAGGGGAGGGGTCTAAGTACCAGCTGGACTTCCATCAGTCCACTCTTCAGCCTTGCTTCATCCACTCCTTATCCTCTTCTAGAGAGTGTTATTTTCTGATGCAGTGCAGTGATTTTCCCCTTTTGTTGCTATCTAAACACCTGTTTGCCTCCTTTTGGAAACACTAGAAACCGAGAAGAGATGTGTTTATTTCAGTGGAGGAAGTTCAGGCTTTTCTTAGATCTTTCAGGATTAAAACCGCCTTTCTTGGCAAAGCAAAACACTCTTAGATGTCCTCCAGTCGTAGGGATTTTTTCAGATAGACTTCTACGTTTTGTACTGGAACCCTTAGATATATTCTAGTGGTTTTTTTAAACGTTTGTAATACAGATGGAATCTGCAAAACGCTTCAGCTGGAAAGATCTTAGAAAGCAGAGTCTCTCATCCTCAATCCCAACTTTGAGATAGTGAACAGAACCAGCACTCAGATACCTCCTGATCATCTTCACTCTGTGGTTTGTGTTTCCCGCCCTGCAGAACACAAAAGCATCTGTTTTGGGACCAAACCATGGTTGTAGACATCTAAGACTTTGGTAGGAAAGTCTTATTTCCGAACCCAATGATGAGCAGACGGACTTCAGGAGCGGGAAGGTTGTAGCTCGGTGTCTATTGAAGCGTGTGTTGGTGCTGTGCGGTTCACATCAAAAGCCCTTTAGTTTCTCAGCCTAAAGATTTTAGGCCAGGGTTTATAAAAACTTCAGGCCTTGAAGGTCGGTCTGACATGTTTTCCAACCTCCGTCTTAGCTAAACACACCTGATCGAGATTTTCAGCAGCGGATAAGTCATGATTTCTGGAAAACCAGCAGGAGGCCGGCCTTCGATGCCTCGAGTTTGACACCCCTGCTTTAGCCCCCCCCCCCCCCCCCCACTGCAGAAATTACATAGAAGTACAGGCGAAGAGAAAGGGTTTGCTTTGCATTTTGGAGTCTAAAAATACATAAATTAGAGTTGGCAGAATCGTGTGTAGAAAAAAATTAGATGTTAAGGTCAACATCTGCAGCAAGTCGTGTGAATTATGGTTCCATGATTCTTTTCCCCTAATCGGATTCACCCTGAGGGAAAATCCATCCCCATTCCAGACCAACTTTCCTCTAACCACCTTTGCATCAATGCGGAGATACGTGTGGTCATGTCATCCATCCATCCATCCATCCATCCATCCATCCATCCATCCATCCATCCATCCATCCATCCATCCATCCGACTCACGGCGTCTTCCTCCCAGCACTCGTCAAACCGTAGCAGAAACCAACAGAGCATCACTGGAGGAGCGCCGTGTGTCTCTCCGTTCAGTTTTTCTTCCTCTCTTGACTCGGTAAATTGCATGTCTGTGGTTGGGTGAACCTGTCGTCCTGTCTTTTTGGTCAAGTGAGAAAAAAAAAGTAAAAAAAAAAGAGTAAATAATAATTTCTCGGTTTGTATCCATGGAAACTACAGTTGATATTTTCATTCCATGTCTCACCACTGCTATTTCCACACAACACGTTTGTTCTATTAAACAGAAAAGATGATATGGAAATTTGATGCATTCAAAATTATATGTACTTGTATAAATGGTGCAACAGTAATAAAATGTAAGAAACTGTTATTCTTGTGCAAGTCAGTTTTATTTTTCATGAACAAAGAGAAAATACTTCAGAGTTGTAGCCGAAAATGGACACCAGGACTGCGATGCTCCATGCTATTCCACCCATAAGAGACACAAACACTCATTTTTATGAGTGCTTTAAATATAACCAGATAACACATTTTCAAATCTTTCATAAATATTTAAAAAAGCGATGTTAATGCTTCAACTGAGAAGAATTGAGGCAAACGTGGTTTCTTTTTCAGGAGTTAAATAGAAAATAATGCAAATACTGAACAACACCCAACACGTCCCTGATTCAAATCCCAAAACATCCATCCATCTTTAGAACCCACTTAGTCCCTTTTAGGATCAAGGGGTTGCTGGAGCCTATCCCAGCCACCGTTCAGGGAAGGTGGGGTACACACATAGTCGCCACTCCATCACAGGGCCACACACTCTCAAATGCACACCTAGGACAATTTTGAATCATCAATCAACTAAGCATGTTTTTGGACTCTTAAAGTAAGCGGAAGTACCTGGAGAAAATCCCTCGCATGCTCAAAAAGAACATGCAAACCACCACAACACTGAAACCATTTTGATTATGTAATTGTGTTTCTAAAGTAAACATCCGACAAAGATGCAGGGTTAACTCTGGAAACTGTTATTGGGCTTCAGAAGCAGCCCAATAACACATGGTTTGGGGATCAGTGACAGTAGCTTCAGCAGTTTGTTGAGAAGTTCTTTTTTTGGGATGCTGTTTTCTTTTTTTTTCTTTTTTTTTTGACTGTTCTGGTTACAAAGCAGAATCTGAAATTTACGTCTAGACTTTTGACCCAAACTCGTAAAATTCCCCTGCTGGTGAATTTGGATAACAGCGTCTACTTATGTGGCCCGTTTCTATCTTTGTTACGAGGGGCAATGAGGGAAGCACCCATGCGCAGAGAGGAGGAGGAGGCAGGAGGTTCCAGGCAAAAGGGTCTTTAATAACTTAAAGTCCACAAGTAAACAAAACTCCAATGCAAACTCAAAACTTCAATTGCAACGGCACAGGAACTCGAGAACAAACTAACATGAGTATGGATCAGCACAGGAGGAAGGGAAGACAGGACTTAAATACATGCAGGACTGACCCGACACAGGTGGAAACTCGAAGCAACAGCAACGGAAACCTTTCAAAATAAAACAGGAAACTGAACTCAAAACATGACAGAAACAAAAGACAACTAGAACACAAAAGCAAAGAAACTAAAACCGAGAACCTTCCTTGAAGGCCCCAAAGCACTTTACGGTCATAGTCTCATTCGCACACTGATGGTGGCTCAGCTGGCACCAACCTCAACCACCAGGAGCAATGAGGGGTTCCGTGGATTACCCAAGGACAATTCAACACAGGCGGGAGGGGAACCTGCAATCATCTTTGATGTATGGAGGACAGTCTCTGTCAGGATTTTCTGGTATCAGCATAAATTTCATTTACGTCTTTAATCAATCAGGGCAAGCAATCCCACATAATCACACTACCTCCACCATACATGACTGTTCTTTTTCTTAAACAATGTCAGTTTGACACAGATATGTTGAAAATGGCTTCCGAAACAATTTTTGTTCTTATTGGCCAATTTAAATGCACTTCTAAAAACATTTAGACGTGCAGCGGTAGGGAGGTCGCCCTCTGATTGGAAGATGGCAGGTTCGATTCCCACCTTACCCACTCCCCACCTGGTAGAAGTTTGGCGCTAGTGTTCGGCAGCTGAGTCGCCACCAGCGTGGGAATGTGCGTGTGAACGGGTTTGTGACTGTAAAGCGCTTTGGGCCTTCGAGGAAGGTAGAAAAGCGCTAATTAAGGATACGCTATTTCTTTTTAAAAAATTTTTTTTATCTTAGCCAGGTGTGAACTCACCAAACTCCAAAAAATGGGAAACATGGAGGTTTCAACATGGATATCAGTTGTTGTAACATACTTGTTAATGCAGTTGAAAAGCTTAACATTTAATAATCCCATCAGCCAAAAGACCATTTTCATGTCAAGCACAATTTTGTTTAAAATTGATTTAACAAAGTGGACATTTCATTTTATATTTTATGTTTGTTTATTTTAACGAGAGTGAAGACAGATGCAAGAAGTGGTTAATTAATAAACTGATCTGGCTCCATTTACTTTAGTTTTCAAACAATGAATTAAATGATTGACTAAAAAATTAGAAGAAAGGGATTGTTTTATGGCATTTGACGCCATGATAACCAGCAGCATGATAAAAACTTCCCTGTTCTCATCAGATTGGAATTATTGTTTTTCCTGTTGCCTAACAATCAACAGGAGATGTGGCCTTGGATCTTCCAGAAGTTTGAGTCCGGGCCTCTGACTCACACACTGACTCACTGTTACATGCTGCCTCTGAGGACCTACAGTTTTCCAGCTATTGATGGGAGCAGAAGAACAAGGACAAATGTGAAAAGGTTCAGTCAAACAGCAAATATTGATGTGTCTCTTTCTTCCTTTGTCACACAGAGGAAGGGCAGTTAAACATAAACTCCATCTAAATGGAGAGATTCATGTTATTTAATGGCATTTGTAACTCATTAATTCCGTCCACCTCAGAGCGGTTAGATAAGGGACACAGAGAATCCTCATGGTGTCCATGGAGAAAGCATCCACCCTATTCTGAAGCGGCTGGATAGCTCAGTTGGCTGTCACTCAGGAAACCTGGATTTCATTCCTAGGGCGTGCAATGAGGTAAAAATCCAGTGTGGGTTCTTAGGCAAGACCCTTTGCACTGCTGCCTATTTGGGTTTCCCTCAAAAATACAGGGTTGTGTCAGGAAGGGCATCTGGCATTAAAAACTCTCTACCAAACCACCTGTGCGAATCAGTGAAGGGAAGGGAAAAAAAAACTATTTTGGGTCATCAGGTTGCTGGAGTCTATCCATCTGATGTAGGGTGAAGATGAAGTAGTCTTGGTTTTCCCACCCTAAATGTTCTTAAACAACAAGCAGCTTGAAACTCTCATTAAGTAATGCTTTACTGATTTGTCTATGTAAATTCAGTTAAAGCCTTTGTCACATGCACTTGTACGGAGTGTTGACTTGCAGGTGCTTCAGGCTTTTGGGTTGTTGGGGTCTGCAGATGGTTGTGGAGAGTAGCGGATGCATCATAAAGGGAACACAGGTTTTTCTTACAGTTCCTAAGGCTCCTGCAGCCGCCTTAATGGTGGCATAAAAGTTGACTGGACCATTGTTGTGTTTGTGGTAAGAGTATCATCAATTTTTCCGTTTGGATAGTGGAAGTGGGACGCACTTACATACAGGTGATGCTGTGGTACAGTGGCTTACACCACATTCGCCATTAGTAAGGGGTGACTGACTCCTTACTGACAATACACAAATACTTAATGCACAGAGTGTGCACGTGATGCGGAAGTGCACACCCGTACGTAGGTCCATAGGATGTCCACATAAACTAAACTCTGATTGTTTAATTTCCTCATTTCTAACAGTCAGAGTTTAGTTTATGTGTAAGGAGTGTGCACTTATAACCGGAACAGCACTAATGGCTTCCTTGCGTTGGGTTTCGCAGGCACAGAAAAAAAGTAAAATCCCTACAACACACCTGCGTCTCACCTACTTCACCCTTCCGTCCTCTTACGTGTTGTGTAAGTGTAAATTACGAGCTGCAGCCCACAGCAGAAAAGGTTTCCTGCGGGCCACCTGAACAAGTTGACCCATTGTAAGCCTGCAGTCAGACCATATCCACCTGTAAGGTGGTGTCTAAAGCTGTGTTCACACCAAACTTAATTCATGTGTCAAGTTCACATCGGCCGCCCCTCATTCGCCGCGCGGCGAATTCACTGCTCCAAAAATGTGTTCAGAAGCTTGATGCAGAGTGTGGGAGGAGCTACTGTCAGTGTGTTTCCAATTTGCAGTGCACGGAAGACCCAGGGGACTTTTAGAGATCAGGTTGATTTATTTTGAAGAGGTCCACAAAAGCATCAGTAATCACCTCACCATGTCTGGGTTACGTGATCGGTCAGAGATTCTCCCGGTATCGTAAGCTTCACTCCTGCAGCGGGAGCTGTGTCTGACAGACGGCGCCTTCCGCTGCGTTAACGTTTCTTTCTGACCCAATTTGAAGACTTGCTGTCCCAAATTAACCCGAAAGGGGAAAATACAAACGAGAATTTGGGGACAGATTTTATTATTGTCTCGATTAAAATAAGAACAACATCAATAAGTTCAGGAGACCCATGCAGGCTGCCTCCTGCTTGCCGCAGTGGCTCTCTGTCTGAACGACAGCTCGCCTCCCGGTGGCCTGCATTGCAGGTGCGCTCGCTCTAACCCTATGGCAACTGCAACCGACTGACAACCTGTATGGGCACACTTGCCTTCACCCAATAGTAGCTGGGACGGGCTCCAGAAACTCATTTACTCTGAAAAGGACACAGTAGGTTGGACCGTGCCGTAGGACTTCTGATCACGTCTGTACCATTGACTCAACATTTAAATTGGCTGCTCCTGACACGCGAATCGAGTTCGATTTGAACACAGCTTCAGGCATTTGGAGGATTAAGGAATTTGGTCAAGTGACCGGACAAAGTTCTAACTTGGTCAAGGACAGAACCAAGGTCGACAATGGGACAAATCCTGATGAGTCAGCTGAAGACTGCAAACTAGGGGAAAGAAGAAGATCCGAACGAGAATGTCGCCAGGTCAGAAGCATAACTTGACATACAAACGCTTTCTCAACTCTGGTACTGACACCAACACACAACCAACACTGAATCTTTGGTGAGAAAAGATTACAGTGAGGAAACAGGGTTCTAAGCCATGAGAGAACCTCCAGACCTAGCATGATGCCAGTTTGCACTGAGCTCCATAAAGGTAGATTGGTGAGTCCATGCTGAATGATGCGCTGCATCGCTGCTGCATGCTGCATCACTGACAGCTTAGAACAATCAAACAGACACCTTTTTGTCTTTCCCTGCTTCATCTGTCTAATCACAAGTCCTTCCTCTGGTTCTTGTAGAGGATCAGAACAAAAGATGCAGACAGCCTGTGATTACAGAAGCACAATGCTGTCACCACGATGAGCCATCAATTTCATCAGAACTGCTGGAGTTCTAGTACAAGCTATTGTTGTAAAAAAAAGAGAGAGAGAGTTTCATTTTCTACCAAACAGTCTCTGATGGAACTGTTTCACCTGGTGTTACACGGACATCCAAACGAGTCTGTTTGTGTTCTCCTGTGTCTCAAAACTCAGGGCTTTTTCTGCTCCCATATCAACAAGGAGCCAGCTTCTCTCAATGGGGTGTCCACCTTTCCCTCGATGACTTTGAAACCTGAGTGAGGAACTGTGTAAGGAATAGTGTGAGAACTACTGTTAAAGCAGTCCTATCCTTCTCTCTGATGTGGTCCTACCCGGTCCTCTGTCTCACTAGCTGCGTTTACAGGGGCAAAAGAAATCGGAAAGAACGCCTGATCGGAAGAAAAATCTGATCGTTGTGCATGTAAACAGTTCATTCCGATCGTGTGTCACTACTGCTCTGGTTTTATGCTCCAGAGAAAGCTTTGGAGCTCAAACAGGACCGACCGGCTGCTCTGCGGATGCCCGGTGCAAGGCGCCGCTCCGCCCTCACCCCACGGGCTCTTCGCCTCTCCCCTCTCTTACACCCCTCACGAGGAGGATGCCGGGGAGGAGCGCTTCGAGCCCCGTGACGTCTGGAGCCTGCATGGTCCGGGCTCAGGTGCCGGTGGACCGAGCGAACTGTGTCTCTGAGCAAAGCAGCTGGATTATTGACTTTGTTTTTGAGGGGAGGGAGGATGCTTTGTTACGTGTGTGTTTTGTTATGTATGGGAGACTTGGACTGCAATCCGTCCCGCCGCTCTGGGTTAGCGGCTGCCGGCTTCAGGAGAACCGTGTTTCCGAGCAGAGTTCAGACCTCCAGCTCACACAGCGGCTTTGGGGCAGTGTGCGCTAATCAAAGCAGAAATGCAGCTCAGTCCTTGGAAACCATTCAAACAATCACATGGATTTGTGTTTCCAGTCGTGTCCCGACAAAATAAAGGCTGATGTTATTCCCACATATTTACGTGGCGCTTGGATCCAGATTGCGGCATTTCCCGCATGGATTTATGTTAATCACACAAGGCTAAATGTTGTTAGCCTGTGTTAGCCTCTCTTAGCCTGGCTTCTCCAGCTCCGTTCTTCAACAGAAAAAGCACTGAAAAACTAAAATTAAATAATAAGCGAACAGGCGCTTCATAATAAATATAACATTAACAAAAGCACGTTTGGAAGATCGTCTCGTATATTACCGAGCTGCTGCATGAATGTATATGACAGCAAGGTTTGTTTACTGTGGGACTCATTTCCTCTTCCGGCATTTTCAACACTACTGCGCACGCCCAAATGATTTATTCCGACCGAAAGTGAGACCCATGTGAATGTTTGTTCTAATCGGAAAAAGGTTTTCTGTGCCCATGTGCACGGGTGAATTCTAATCCGACCATTCCGATCAAGATATTTTGCCCATGTAACCGCAGCTAATGTTTTGCGGTTGCCGTGGAGGGTCACGGGCTGACGAAGAGAGGGAGCTATGGATGTGTTTAATTTCATACACATCCATAGCTCCAGTAGTTAAAGGACTGTCAAGACTGGAGCTAAATGTCTGGTGATACAGGGTTAAGGAGGGGCTAATAAAAATGACTTGATATATAAAGACTCAATAAATTTGTGGGCGCAACAAGAATCCCCCTACCAATGAACGGACATTCAGCCCTAAGTTGCTACGGCACCTCCTTAAAAACACCTGTTCAGACACAACCACAACTCCATATACCCCTACAATTGGAGCAATAGGGAAGAGCCTTAGGGGGTAGGTAAGCAACTCGGATTCGGCCCAACAGAAACTATTTAAAAAAAAGGGAACAGATGAGGAGAATCGACAACTCAAACCTCCTTTGAAACGGCAAAACTTAGACACAAAGTAACTCAACTACATAGACAACAATCCACCTTTTCACAGAAAATCCAACTCCAGGATCCATTGAAACTGTAGAAGTTAGACTAATGACTTTGGGGAAATATAACGTCTGAAGACACTGGTCAGGTTTTTATAAAATCCGAATTCTGAGAAGTTTTTTCTGAATCCAAATGCAACGACATCCAATGCAACCACCACAAAGAAGAAGAAAATGGCCTTAACAATAATTGAAATAATCTGAGAATTGGAGTTTTGTGGTTACAGACAAAAGGACAAAAACATGCAGCAGATAGTTAGACCCTCGTCTTTAACATTCCCGGCAGTGACTCCTCCTCACTCATGAAACCAAAGTGAAAGCTGAATGTAGGAAAAAAGCATCGAAGCGTGAGGCCTTCGTCAAATATTCATTGTTTGGCGTGTCTCCCCTCCCCACTAATAAACCCCCTCCCTGTTTCTTGCATGATCTTACATAATATCTTGAATATTTAAAGCAGGTTTAGCTCAAATTCTTGTTTGCCTCTGAAGGAACCAGAACGAGCGTTGGATCTGTTCGAGCATTGTTGTATAGTGATGGGACTGTGCAAGGAAAAATATTAACAGACGTTTCCTCGTGTCTTTGCGCACAGTGATGGCAGGTCTGCCATGTCAAATAAAGCAGAGTGAGGTATGAGTGTTAGCGATTAATGCCGTGGTAGAAACCTGCACTTCAAGAAAATGCATGAAGGCAATGAAAACTATAAATGTTCAACAGCCTCCTACAAAAAAATTGGCGTGTATGGACTCTGAGCCGCCTCATTGGTCCAGAAGTTTCCTAGACTGTCACCACTGGCTGTAGACATGCTGCAGCTGCAAACTTTTGCCTAGCAACAGACACAAGAGCCACAAAACACATAAAAACATGCACAAGGAACAGATGATCAACTAAGTATACAAAAAGATGTAAAGACACAATTCTGTGACACACACCAGTGTGCTGGAGATGCATTCATCTGCACCGGGCACGTCTTTTTTAACCCTTACATAAGCTTTGCAGAAGCAGCTGGGATGTTAAACACACAACACTGATCACTGACTGCTTATTAACCCACAACTCTGAATCCTAATTTTCAAGCAACAGCTGTGTGAGCTCAGTTCAGACGTGACCCTGGAACATGCAGCCGTAGATTATTCCTGCCTCTGCCAGCTTCTATGCACTCATCAATGGAAAGTCAGATGGTTAAAACAAAAACCCAGAGATGGTTATTAAGCTAACAAAAAGTTGGTTTACCAACAAAAAACCTTTTAAAGGGTCTATATCGTGCAAAATTAACATTTTGAGATTTTAAGTGTATTATAATGTTAATTTCCCACGAAAAACCACCCCAAAGTTTTATATTGATCTGTTCACGCATTCTGAGTCATCCTCTAGAAACCTGCACTCTAAACACTAGCCTTGCCTGATCCACGAAAACGATCGGGTCCAGGAAGAGTCTGTGCTTTATATGAAAACAGGACTGAGTGGCCCCACCCCTCATCGCAATCCAAACAGGAAGTACCTGTTTCGAGAGGCCAAAACCACATAGACAGCTATTACTGTATTTTATGCACTAAAAAGCACACTTAAGTCTTAATTTAAATTGGCTAATTTCATTAATTTAAATTTAAAAATTAAATTTGTTTTGTTTACTGATGTCAAAGCGACTTTGAGAGGAACACGGCGCTCTGTCAAAATGTCAGTCAGTTTTTGTTTACGTATTGTTAACAAGGCCGGGTGTTGCTGTAAACATGCTAACTTGCTTAGCGTGTAGCGGTGTTGGACTGTTTTTTTTTTTACCAGTTACTAGCACAGTTTGGAGTTAGCATGATCACAATGCTGTTTGTATTGTTTTATCAGTCTGTTTTTTTTTGTGTGTGTTGCAAACAAGGTTGTGACTTACAGGTATTGTAAATATGCTAAAGTGGCTAAGGTGCAAACCACATGCAAACTCCTTCAGGACGTTGACTTAACATTAAGTTGGAGATGTTACATAGATTTGAGACTTGGCAGAAAATTGTAAAAGAAGACTTGTGAACATTTTTTATAAAAAAAAGTGACAGTTTGGCCTGGATAGGGTCATAAAGCAGGATAATGACTTCCAGCAGAGCAGAGTATTTAGTACAGAGGGACTTATTAAAAGGTGATAAACCCATCAGAGAGATAATGATAGACTAATGACCCCCACAAGCCCTCATGAACTGGTCTGGAGTGAAAGAACATCTCTGCAGCACAGAAGAGAGGCTGATTCCTTTTGACATGAAGGTAAAACAGAAGCTTTAATTTTGAAAAGGTAAAATTATGACAGGATTCCAGTTGTATTAGGAAAACAACCCATATTCATCATATATCATCATGTGTTCGCTTTGAGCTACCTTTTGTTTTGGTGCAGCCAGCAAACCCACCGGCCTCGACACTTTCTAAATTTAGATGTCTCAAGTTTTGCAGACGATTACAGAGACTGACAGGTCTGAGAGAGCATTGGGTTCAGTCAAGCTGAGGCAGTCATCTGCAGTTCAGTCTAACTTTCAGATAAAGCCCTTCATGGGGGCTATGCCTTAGATTTGGAAATTCTCTATGTTTTATCATGGGAACAAAGATTTGACGGAACTGAGTTGAAGCAGCTCAGGGATGTAGAAAGATCAGAGTCCCTGTTTCAAGGTCAGTTTCATAAACAGTTTCATTTAAATTCTTCATTGGTAGTCCTGTTGTGAGAGCATGAACACTGTTGACCAACAGGAAGCTAATCCAAGCTCATTATCATTTGACCTGAATGAGTGTATCATTTCATGAAACCAAAACAGGAGCACATTTGGTTTGTTGGGGCTGTTATTGACCTTGGTTTTGTGCTAAAATGCCCCTAATCCTTTTAAAGTTATGTAAATGGAGATTATTGTAAACTTAATCCAACATTTTACCAACAGCAGAATAACATTCAGTTACATCTCAGATGCGACTGGCCTCAGTCCAAACACAAACCATGATTAAAATGTTGGGAAGAGAATCTGGATTTATTCGGATTTGATTTGATTTGATTTACAATAAAGTGGTTAATAAAAAAGAAGGGGTTATTTTTGCATCTAGTTTTGGACAAATAGATCCATGTACGTGTTTTTCTCATCTGAACTGGAATCTGGCTCCAAACTGTACGTCTGGAAAGCTCTAAAATTGCTTGTCGTTGTTGTTGCCCCTCTAACGTTAGTTTGGGATTGTGGGAGGCTGTAAGCCAGCGGGAGAGAGTGTAAACAAAGGGATTATGGGAAATGAGTGGAGGCTTACTTCTGTGCCAGAACTCAAGGGCTACTGCCTATATCCTAGAAAATGATGCAGGTTTTTTTTATTAGACCTGAAGACGGCATAATCACAGACCACTGGGAACGCTTTCACAACAGGTCAAACGATGATCGGAGTGTGAATTTCACTTCTTTACAGATAAATATTTTTCATCCATTTCAAGCATTCCTTTCATACCCAGATTCAAAGTCAATCAAAAAAAAATCTTTTAACTGTTGCAGTTCCTCAGATGACCACTGGAGGCTGGTTTCTTTTTATTTAAAGGAGAAAATTCCCATTGACTGCTTTGTTAGGAAGTTGACCTTTACCCTAAAAATAAATCTGTGTACTGTATTGATGACTTTGAATTATTGGTGCTCTCTGAACTCGGATTTCAAAGCAGCTTTGGTCTGATCTGCAACATTAGCTGCTTTTCTCAGCTTCAGAATTTTTAATATATTCGGATCAAGACTGAAAGACAACCCCTTCTAAAACTGAGAAAAGTCCTTCACATATGAGAGTTGTTAGACTCTAACACCCATCTATAAGAATATATACTTCAAATGTAAGTCACTAACATCCTTCTGGTAATCCTCAGCTTCACAAGTATGTACAGTATTTGTTTGAGTGGATTCAAAGAACAGTATAGCTCATGCAGTAAATACCAAGTAGACATCAATTAATTGTTAAACTCCTTATTCTAATAGGCTAGTAGTGTTGTGACTGATGTTTCTAGACCATTTTTAGCTCCTCTTGAGTCATCAGTTTCTGTTTCTCTGTGTTAAATGAAAGTCCATCTTCATCCAGGATTTAGTCATCTTGAGTCATCATTTTAGGTTTTCGTTTCAGGCGCAATAAACCAAAATCTGCAGGTGATTTTTGCGGATCGCTCACAGATCATTGCACTCCAGACGAGCAGAGATTATCTATGCATGGAGCTGCTCTAATACCTGTTTTCCATCTGTCTGCACAGCGATCACCATCAGAATGTCATGACATGCCATAGGTTGGCTGATCAGGAAAAATGCATGAAGAATCTGCATGGAAATTGTTCCTATGTGGATGGCTCAACTCAGAAACCCGTCAGTGCTTGTGAAATTGTGTGCAGAGCAATCAGACAGTGATCGAGTTATGAATTTTTCATACAGCCCGGCTTCAGTAAATGCCACCTATGCGGCCAGATGCTGGAAGGAAGTTTATTTCTCCAGGAAAGAAACAGAGACAGTGATTGAGGAAAATCTCAGAAAATGTTAAAGTAAAATGTCATGATCTGTTTTTAATTTGAAGGGTAGATTAGGTAGATATAAAAGTGTATTTTCTACGATTTCTTCCCCAAAACTAAACTGCAGTCAGAAGTTTTCTTTAAAAAAAAACGGAGAAATGTCATCTACAAAGATGCATTTTTATTTAAAGGGAAAAAATGGTCCACAAAGTTTAGTTTAACAAACTACAAGAGAAATTAACACAACAGGAGGACGGCTCTGACACATTTTCTCTGTCAAGACATGCTAATCGGCTGATCCTCCTCTAGCCCTTTGCTGCTTTTTTTAATCCACCCCCTCATTCTGCGCGGCAGGGAGTCCGAACACCCATCAGTCCCTGAGTGGGAACACTGCTTAAGCTTTGGGATTGTTGGATTCATGTCACCAACACCATTGTCTGAAAACACCCGCTCCTTTTTTAACGTTACAGTTCTTCCTTTTTGCCTTAGTATTGTTTCTCTGATGGGCTTTTTGTAACTTGTCAGTATATGGTGGTGGAGAGAAGCGAGTTGTGGCACATGGGATAACACGTCAATGTAAGGGTGGGGTCATAGGATAGCACAAGGGTTAAGATTCAGTGAGTTTTAAAGCACTTTTACAGATGAACCTGGTCAACAGTAATTTCTGTAAAATACAACATGGTGTTTGGACTAAAATGAATTGAAAAGATTCAATGAGTACAGATAAATGTTCACGTTTTCATCAAGTATTTCTGCATATTAACATGGTTTTTATAGCTGCATTGAGTGTGTGTTGGGCTCTGACCCAGCTGACCCACGGCTCAGTTCTGCGCCTGCGGGCCTCATGTGGCGGCACAGAAGGAGAGTCCGAGCTGCTGCTTGGCTCATATGTTGCTCTGCACAAAAAAGATGAATGTATGCTTTTAATGTTAGAAGAGGAATCCGTGAAGAGATGCATTTGAAGGTCTATTTTTAAACACTGGCCAACAGAGGGAAGCTCTTGTGGATGCACAATGAACTGTACAGTTAGTTTGGTTCAAAGACACTAATGCCTGAAGCAGCATGTGAGAAAAAAATCTCAACAACCTCAGTGCAATGTGGTTTCGTGTGTTATGACTCCGCCTCTTCACAATGTAGCCACGGCAACCTCAAACTTGATACATCTAGAAACCTGCATACATAGTTTTTCAATGGAAACGTGATTGAAAAATGTTACGCATTCACATCAAAACGCTAAAAAAAATCTCTGGTGAATTTAATGTCTTCCCATTAGAGAGCGCCATCATCTGGCAAAGTGTGACATTACAATGAAAATATAGTTCATGACTTGTATGAACATAGCTACAGTGGGGCAAAAACATTTATAGCACTATCATTATGTTGTAAATATTAATTTTAAAATGTTATTTTTAAAAGTTGATTGAATAAACTCTACCTCAGTAAAAGTCCGTAAACCCCTTGACGCCTAAATTCATTTCCAGCCATGAAAAAAATTCACTTCTTAGTCTCAGTTTTTGATTTCAAGTAGATTTTAAATTAAGGTAATTTTGGAGCTGAAGTGATTTGATGCATGTTTGCATCAATAGCCCATCCTAATCTGAATGTTAATCTTGTTATATTATCATGATGTTGCTGTTCATTAGTGACACAGATCACTAATGAACAGCTAACAATGTTCTTTAGCAAATAACACTAAAGTGCTACACACATTTTTAACACAAGACTTAATTAAATGTATTTCTACTTTGATCCAAACTCATTTATAAGATAAGCTACTTCAGATCAAAGTGTGATTTTAGTGTCTAGGTGTACATCTATTTTCCACAGGAGGTGACACTGAGGGGCTCGC
Organism: Oryzias sinensis; assembly: GCA_037389245.1. Taxonomy (NCBI): domain Eukaryota; kingdom Metazoa; phylum Chordata; class Actinopteri; order Beloniformes; family Adrianichthyidae; genus Oryzias; species Oryzias sinensis. Next base: position 10,401,452 of record CM074494.1, on the reverse strand, counting down.
CTCACAGCGACAAGGCCCCGGTTGAAGCCCAGCTGGGACCTTGCTGTGTGGGGTTCGCATGTTCTCCCCGTGTATCTGTGGGTTTTCTCCGGGGACTTCGGCTTCCTCCCACCATCCAAAAACATGCTTCATAGATTGATGGTTGCTAGATGTGACTGCAAGTGTGTGTTATTGTGGCCCTGCAGTAGACTGGCAACCTGTCCAGGGTGTACCCTGCCTTCGCCCACGTGTAGCCGGGTTTTTTGAAAGTGGATGGATGGATGGGTGAGACTGAGGAGCAACAGCAAAGGTGAAGAGAAACCAACTGTTTGTATGAACAGATCCTTTTAGGATTGATGAGCTTGGCGTATACTTATACAGAGCTTTTCTACCCTTTTAAGTGGCGTATATGGTAATGCCGTGAATTCTTTAGTGCTTTTCTACCTTCCTCGAAGGCTCAAAGCGCTTTACAGTCACAGTCTCATCCACCCGTTCCCCCACACACTCAGCTGCCGGACACTGGCAACAACCTTCCACCAGAGGCAAGGTGGGGTTCAGTGTCTTGCCCAAGGACACTTCGACACATGGGCGGGCCAGGCGGGAATCGAAGCTGCAATCTTCTGATTAGAGGTCGACCGCCCTACCACTATTGGTTTACAGTTACAGTGCCAGTCATCCATCAACACACACATCCACACACTCATGGCAGCTCTGCTCACTCACTGGCACCAACTCATAATACCCAGAAGTCATGTGTGGTTTGGTGTCATTGCCCAAGGACACTTCAACACATCATGGGAAATGAACATGCCTTCTTCTGATCAGAGATTGACCGCTTAACCTTTATGTCAACAGTCAAAGTGGGATGAAAAATATTAAGTACAAACGGGTCAGAAAAGTAGCTAATGATGGGATAAAGATAAAGAACAGGAGTCAAACACTTCGGAGTGTCAAGCTTTGTCACACTACTGGGGAAAAGGAAGTCAGACTTGATGGACAGTGGCCGATGCTTAGGTCAGAGAACAGAGAGATGACTGAGGAGCCTCAGTCCCAACAAGCCCTACAGGTGGATACTGGCTGTCATAGAGCAGAATGCTTAACCCTGTTCGGGACCGCAAGAAAAAAAAAGTCATACAGCGCTTTGTGAGCCCGGGGAGTGAAAATGCTGATGCGGCTTTATTTCTACGGGCAGGCTGTATGACAAAAGGTCATAGTGAACATGCAAGTGAGGCACAGGCATGTTGTTTGTATTTTTTATTATTTTAACCCTTGCCCAAATCCTCCACAGTGCACAAGGAGCCCGTTAGAGGGTAAAAAGAGTCAGTAAGGAGCCAGTACTCGCACCTTACTAACAGCTGGACTGCGCCGTTAGGGCACCACATGGCAGCATCTCCCGTACATCGTAAGTGCGTGTACCTTACCTTTGCTTAACAAATATTTCCCACGTTCTATTTTCATGCTGCGGTGACCATACGAGCCTCAAGGAAACTGCAAAGAGGCAGCCCCCTAGACCCTTCTCGGACACAGACAACCCAAAAACCCGCAGCAAACCTGTCGACCCCCCGTAGCGCGACAAAAGCCGAAAGGTGGTTTCTCCCTCATGAACAGTTTATTGGGTCAGAAGCTTTAATGTAGAAGATCAGAAGACGGTTGAACCTGTGACACAGAAACACATGGATCCCGTCATTTTCATGCCAATGTGAACTGGTCAGAGTAGGAAGGACTGCAGTTAGTGCTGGTTTTCTGCTCCAGTATAGTCGGCACTCTGTGAATTCTCTGCAGAGGAAGACCATTTCCACAAGCAGGCAGGAAGGAGGAAGAGTTTCTACAAGATTTAATTTGTCTTCCACTTGGAGAACGATTGACTGGTTCGACATCGGCCCTAAGACCCGACAGCGATTAGGGGCCACTGAAGATTCCCTCAGCTGTGTGTGAAGCCTGAAGTGGATCAGAAACAAAGAGCAAATATTTGTCTGAGCCCACGATCAGCTCCACACAACATTTCTGCAAACCTCACTTGTTTCATGTCACCAATAGTCAGAGATTAGCAGTTGTGGTTAAACAGGTTTTTGCTCAAAATCCAAATTTGAACGGTCTTTGACACATGAATTGACCTTGTTGACAAGCTGAAAACAATCTGGACAGCTCTGACCTTTAAATATGAGGACAAGCGTGACGCCATCCACCTTTATATGTTCCTCCCTCGCTGGAGCGCCCAGAAAAGCAGCCTTATGTCTTCAACAAAAGGGAGGACATGTGAGGGGAGCTCGGCTCCTCTGTTATGCACTGGAATTCCAAACTGCATCGCTTTTAAAAAGAGTCAGTGGCAGTAATGAGCTGAGGCTGTCAATCAAGCCACCTTACAGGGGTTTTATAAATCTGTCTGCTCCAGAACTAATTCTCCTTTACTGGGACAACTACAAATGAAAACTTTAAATCAACAAAATAAAAGCTTTATTCTATATATATAGAATCACAAAAGGCTTCAGTTAAAAATTAAAAAACACATGATTAGATAGATGTTTTCTAACAATGCTAAAATAGTTGTTTTAAAATGACATAAAGGTTTGTTTAAAAAAAAAATTTATAACTTGAGTTCTGATTCACTGTAATAAAATGTTTTTGTGATATTTTTGGTTCAGTGTGTTGCTGTAGTAGAGCATAAATGACAGTGAAGTCCCAAAAGTGACGGCGTGCAGATAAAAATGACACCAAACAAGACAAAGTAAATAGTTTTGAACACAAAAACTGCCTTGGATCTGCCCTCTGAAGGCTTGAATCCAGTTATGTTGTCATGGTTCTTGTCATGTTCTGCTTTCAGGTTTCGTTTCCACAGCTGAGTGAGGTTCTGCAACAGAGAGGTGAACTGTTTAGACTTTACCTGCCTTCGTCCAATAACAGCTGAGATAGGCTCCAGCAACCTCATGTCCCAAAAGGAATTAAGTGGGTGTAGAAGATGGATGGATTAGTGTCTGGTTTTTACGGGTTTTGTCTCTCTCTCTTGATTATGTAAAATTGTATTTATTGAACTTTACATTCAGCCAGACTTCAGCCAGAGTTCAGGGTTAAAATCAGGGTAGTTTAAACGTGCCTTCTGGAATACCCCCCCTGCTAGTCTGTCTTTCCTGACATGACCCTCTGCATATAACCAGACTTGGGACCGGCACATGAGAGCTCTGTGGGGTGCCCCCATGTGGTTGCATTACTTAATTTTAATTGTATTTATTATTTGTTTTTGTGTTTCTGATGTTTTTCTTAACATGAGCCTCAGCATTTATCCGGACTTGGGACCGGCACATGAGACCACTGCTGTGCCCCCCATTCATTTATTTTTTTATCCCTCTGTTATCTATTATCTTTATAAACCTTCACTAAAGTTTTTTTTTTTTAATAAGCACCCGGTGTAAACCCACAAATGCTCAGACCAAACAAACACTATAATATTATTTTTTTATATTTCATCTTATGTATTTCATTTTAGCATCTTATGATGATTTTTTGAGATTCCCAAATACTGTTTCCTCACAGCGGAGCCAAGCCTTAAATTTTTCTTTGGAGGTTACATTTATTATGTGTGGGGTCATGGGTCGTATGCTTTAACAGAGGGGAGTGAGGAAGGGTGGGTTGGGTTTTTATTGTAATACTGTGTGTTTTTCATTTTTTTTTCTAAATGATAAAGCGCTTAGAGTTGCACAATGTATGAGAAGCGTTTTTTTTTTAAATATATAGTTTGAGTTGATGTGGACATGGACAAACGGTAAAAACAAAGAATTCACTTTTTTTTCTTAACCCCTGTGCTATCTTAGATGTGCTTTCATGTAATCCATGGACACCAGTGAAGATCACAAATCATTGAAGAAAAAAGGTTCAGCGCACTGTCTAGTGGGTCTAGATGACCCAACTCCCAAACTCCCCTGTTAAAGTGCCTAGGATAGCACAAGGCAAGTGCCTAGGATAACAAAACAGCAGTTTTTAAGCGAAATGTTTTCCCACTAATATACCCCTGGTATTTATTTGAGCCTTAACTAGTATTTTTTTTACTAGTTTTTTTACTTCCTATTATCTAACTCTTGATATCTATAAACACAACAGCCTAACACTATTTTTCTGTAGTATTTATGTTTTTTTCGTTCCTACCTCCTAACTCCTGTTATCTACAACCCCCCCCCCCCCCTGTTTTTTTTTGCTGCAGTTTTTAAGCTAATGTTCTTCCGACTAATTTTTTTTCTTTAACAAACTAACTAACAACTTAAAACTAGGCCTTCCTCCGATGGAAGAAGTTCAAGAACCTTCTAAACAGGCCCGGCTTCTGGGGGTTCTGCAGCTGCTTTTTGAAGCTGGAAGCAATGATGTCATTGACCGTGTCACAATCTGTGTCAATGAAAATCATCACAAATTCCGGCTTCGCCCACTTTTTGATCAGGTCTTTGTACACAGGTCAGAATTTTGACCTGATCCATCTGAACCTTTTCACCCTTGAATTCATTCTAAACTCTTTCCACCAGGTTTGTTACATGGAGAAAGAATTTATCCGAATGACTGGCAAAGCCTGACTCTGAGACGACATGTGAGAGCAGCTTTGAAAGTGAGTCTCCCAAAGCTGCTTTCAGAGATTCTTGGAGGTCGTCCAGAACCTCTGCATCCTCAGGTTGGGCCTCTGCATCTTCCAGTTGCTCCTCTTCTATTTCCACTTCCTTCTCAACTTCTTCTGGAGCCTCTGTTATGGCAAGAGGTGTATTTGCTTTTTTTGGTGCAAACTTTAATACTTTTGGGCAGCAATCTTATGTTGGGAATGCAGGATGCTGTGTCTGAACCGTCTGACAGTTCAGATGCATCCTCCATTTGGATCTCTGCAGGTTGTCTCTTTCTCTGTTTGTCACCTTTCTTTAGCATTTCAGCACAGACCTTCATGATGTGCCGCACACATCTTGACCTCCAAATTACCGGATTTGAAGTGTTGAAGGAATGTTTTTGCTCTCTCATCACTTGGTCCCAGAGTCAAAGCTCTGCCTGGAGCCATGGTTGCTATGAGCAATTTAATTTCTTGACTTCTTAATTTCTTCACATTGGTGAAGAGGGACTTCAGCACATTGTTCTCAACATAAAGCTTTGTTCTTATGCTTCTTTCTTTGATGTGCTTCAGACATGCTTGGCGTGCTGCTTCCACTGCTTTTACAGATCACGTCCTCATTCTGCTTGCAGTTGCTTTTACATTTGACAGCTGTATTTTGGACTTTTTCTTTCTTTGCTTCTGGGTTTTGGTCCGCAGCAAAGGACTTTAGTTTATCGGTCAATGCTGTCAGCTTTCTGGTGCATGCCTTCAGTTTTGCAGCTGCAGGTCTTGTATTTGCTGCTCCAAGAAGAGCTGATGCGTCCTCAGGGAGTACTGCTGCGGTTCTCAATCGATTTTGTGTCTCTGCAGCCACAATTTGGACTTTTTTGGTGCTGTTTCTCAGGCTCTGGATGTACACTCTGATGTGTCCGTGTCGTCTGTAACCTTTGAGACACTAATGTGATGCTTTTACTGGTTGCCTTTAGCTGATCTTTTGGGGCCAAATTGAGTTGTGAGCCTGTGGCGCTCGTCTTTTTGTCCCGTGTCCTCAGTCTTTTAAAGCCAGATTTAATTTTTGCAGCACATAATTTTCCAAAAGACTCCAGTTGACACTTCCTGGTGTAAGCAATCATGCGTCATACAGTTTTTTTTAAATAAGGGGTGGAATCGCTGTTTGTTACGGGGTTAAGGAGTTCCTCAAAAACAAAACAAAAACGACTTAAATAACAAGTTAATATTAATATCAAGACATAAAAATCATTGCTATCAAAAGAGTAACAAAAAAACTTTAGATTCATGTAAAAATTATTGACTTTTTATAGTAAAATTGGTTGGTATTTGAGATGTAAACCTTCATTTAGGTCATGAGGGACATGACAAAATCAATGGTGTATGTTGGAAAACAAATATTATTTCTAATGAAAACACATCATGTCATTATTTGTCATTATTTACAGAGGTATTAAAATTTGCATTTCATTGTAAATATTAAGCTGTTTGAATATAAAGCTTGATGACCAATTATATTAAATACAGCTTGAAGTAAGAGAGGGACACAAATTGTCCCATTTTGGTGAAATGACTCATAAAATGGTTAAAAAAATCCTAATTCTGCAAAAACATCTTCTTCACAATGACATTCTGTACGTTTTCTTTCATACGTCCCACTGCTATTCCCCAGCTTTCCCCCAGTTTGCCATTTATTTCATGTCTATTCTGTATCAATAATTCATTCTGCAGACATTAATATATATGTTGTGTCAGTAGTGATCAATAATGCATTCCTCATTTGGTTTGTTGTAAATGTTTTTTCCAAACCTAAACTTTGGACTTTCTGAAGAAGTGAAAGAGAAACCAGCTGCTAAACGACTGAGACCAGATCTCCTGTTCTGCACGGGAAAGCCGTGTTCCTGCTACATTAGGAATTCAAAATAAAGAATTTAACGGGATGGTGTCACAGAATGAGGCTTTTTTTTTTTTTTTTTTAAAGAAACTGGAGCTTCTGCTGTGTCTGAGTCGAGGGAATAGAAATTCTCTGTTTTTAAGTGGGGCATTGTTCAGAGGCAGACTTGTCATGTTCGGTTAGCTGGGTACCCCACTGTGTGTGTGTGTGTGTGTGTGTGTGTGTGAGAGACGCTGCTTCTTGAAAGCGGGCTGCAGAGCCAAACACCAGAATCACCGCGAGCCCGTCTAACAGCTTGCCCTTCCCCAGAGCCCCGTCTGCCACATCAGTCCATCATTACCGCAGATGTAATCACAGGCTTTCATCACAGCTTTTATTCTGAAAAACATCAGCAGAAAATGACAGATTAGTGGATGATCTGCATTCTTTTGTTCTTTTGTTTAATCAAAACTCGTTCTTTTGCCGCAAAAAGGACAAAACCTAAAAAAAAAGTGTTGGTTTTCTTTCAGATCACAAAAACTCCTGTAAAAGCCATCACTCCGTCAGGTCTTTCTATCACTGCTTGATAATAACCTTATTATAAAAATAAAATGAAAGAAAAGTGGGCATTTTATTCCTAACAATTTAGTTTATGTTTGTCAGCAAAATCCCACGAGTTAACATATTCATGCAGAAGCTAAATACTTTTGTGTTTGTGAACTATTGGTTAGTTAAGAATCTGATGGATTTTCCCAGAATGCTTTAGTGCACTTCATGCACACCTTGTGTTCTCTTGAGCAGATCAAGTTCATCTTTCTCCAAACTACCTCTTAGGAGATGACAGGAATGTCAATCTACATCTCATAAAGTGACGGTTTCCAAATTAAAAACTATTTGATGACAGGAATACTAAGTGATCTGCTGATCTATGGGCATGCTGCCAGCGACAGGAAACTCATATGTAACATGTAAGTGTAAGGACGGGTAAAGTAGGTTAGACGCAGGATTTTCCATCTTTTCAACCCTTCCTGAACCCTGCGCTCTGTGCAGGGAGCCAGCTAGTGCTGTTCAAGTAATGAGTGTGCACAACTTACAGATACAATACACACAAGATATTACGATTCAATGTCATTATTAGAGCTCGGCTGAAATGTTTTGTTTTATTTCATTTTCCAGGGCTGGTACCAACACAGATTAAAGAGATCAAGAATGTTGATGATCAATTTTTGGAGCCGATATTCATCTTAACTTGTCCTGTCCAACAGCTGAGCAAACAGATGAGAGCTGAAAGCCTTTTGTGTTGAACATATATTACTTATACAACAGGGGTTTATGAATCTTTTGATACTTTTATACTAGGTGTATATTTGAATAAACCCCTTTTATAATTTAGGCGAAACTTTGTTCATATGAATTATACTTGACACAATTTTCTGTTGGACCGGACGGAAACAAAAAGGAGGGAAGAAGAGAGGGATGTTGAAGAGGGAGAGATAGGAGGGTGATTATAAAATGGGGGGGGGGGAGGGATTAAATCATAAAGCATAATAAAGCAATAAGTTGCTGGATGTTTATAAACTCTACTGTCAGGTTTATATGTATAATAGATCTCAAAGGGGCGGGGCCTGACCATACACACACTCAAATGTTATGAACATACCTGTTGGCTTCAATAATGCTCACATACAAGACATGTCAACATGTAAACAATACAACAAATGTTCGCACACGCATACTTATGCATTCAGACTAACATGTGTGAAACATTTCATTCAGTCACGTAAGCTGTTTGTGCCAAGGTGAGCAAACACCTGTGCTTCAGTGAATGTTTCTGTCCTTCTAAGGTGGATGATGGAATGTAAAAAGAAGGAGGGAGAGTGCCCAGCCATCCCCACACCAAGACCCCCGCCACAGCAGCAGGACCCCCCCCCCCCCCAACACCTGCACAGTGGCAGATAGAGAAAAACTGCCCAGCGGGTAATCACATCCGCCACCCAGGACAGGGCCAGTAGGACCAACACAGGGGACCCCAAAGCCAGAGAGCGGGAAGGCAGATAGTGCCTGCTCCAGTCCAACCAGAAAATTAGCCCCCCCAACCACCCGACACGCCCGGAGGGCCCAACTGCCCAACGGACGGCCCTGCATGCTTTTACTGATTGGCTAGTTTTTAACAACCCTAAAAAACTTGCGATGAAGGAAAAGTATCATGAAAAAAATTGGATTAGCAAGAAGACGTTAAGAAGAAGACATCAGAGCAGGAATGGTTATTCTGACAAATACATTGACTGAGTAATACCTGTTTATTTCTCATTGGAAGTTTATAGGATTTTGGCTTCTTAAAGCCAGCAGGTACTTCCAATTTGGAACACAAAGGGGGAAGGGTCACTCTTTCCAGTTCTCTACAATGTGTTCCAAATTATTATACAAAGTGTATTTAAATGTCAAATTGATAAAAAAAAGATTTATTTTTCCTATTAAACTCATTAATGAATTTGTGGCTCAGGGCTTTTTTGGATCACTGACATCAATCTCAGACACCTGTGATAATTAGTTTGCCAGATGAGTTCAATTAAAGGAAAAACTACCAAAGGATATTCTACATTATTAACCAATGCTTTTGAGCAAAATGGAAAAATGGGAAAGAAAAATAACCTTTCTGGTGCTAAAAACTGTGAAATACTTAAATTCCTTGGACAATGTATGAAAACCTTGGATATTTCACCAAAACGTAAACATGATCATCGTACTATTAAGAGATTTGTGGCTAATTCATAGCACAAAAATAGGGGGTGTGGGTGGGTGAAGGTGCAGGCCTATAATCAGTCAATCCCTTAGCATTGTGTCCTCTGAGATGACCACACGAGTGTCAAGGGAATTGCAATACCAATGACTGTAATATATAACTGGACGAATTGCATGTGACGTCATCCATAGGATATGCCTTACTTCATGTTCCAACCAAGTGAAGTCAATTCATTCACCAATTTTCCGTGATATATGCATTGTTATGCTGGAACCAGGATCCTCAGTAAGCCGGGGTTAGTTCGTTTACGTGTTAGCAACCACTCTCTCCAATCAAGAGTGAGCATGTTAGAAGGCCACACCCCTTCAGCTGAAAGCAGGCTTGGGAGAAACTTTCAAACGCTTTGAACATTTGACACAACGACCCCTTCTTTTATTGAGGCGTCTGATTGGTCAGTGTCAAGACAGAACTCAGGGCTGGACTCAGATGCAGAGTTTAAGAGCTTTTAATCTTTGCTATGGTTGCTATGGCTAAGACAAAGGATACAACCAAACAAACTGGCACAGGACAAAGGGAGACTCAGACTATTTAAGACATGAGGAAGGGTAGCAATCAGGGAAGATTAAACAGTCACACCTGTAGGGAACAGACAAGGGCAGGAAGTAAGAAAGCCTGAAACAAGAGGAGAGTTGGTGTTTCAAAATAAAACAGGAAGTGCAACATGAGAAGACACAGGTGACAGACATTGACCAAAAGTGCACAACTCAGGACATAAGACTGACGAGACATGACAGTCAGCCTATAATTTTAATATCTTGTGCATGAAAAATAATTTGGATTAGCAAGAATATGTTAAAAAAATAGTCTAGCAGGAATAGTTATTCTGAGAAATTGAAAGACTGAGTAACAGCTGTTTATGCATCAAAAGAATTCCATGGGATTTCTATAAGTCCAAGATGTACATTTTTGTTACTTCTGTTATATAGAAAAGTCCCATAGACTGTGTTTACTTCTCACTGAAATGTGATGATTCAAACATTGAAATATTTGCTTTCACTTTTATTTACTGTACGATGATATTACAATGCATCCTCATTGATCTCAATCTTTGTTTGAATCCTCACTATTTTTCCCAGCAGGAGGCAGGGAGACGACAGCATCACTTTGCTGGTCATGTATTTTCACAGCTGTAATAGTTGCTAAGCAACAGCAGCAGGGTCTCAGACTCTGAAGTGTGTGTGTGTGTGTGTGTGTGGGAGAAGCGGAGGGAGTGGATTTTGATTAAAAGAGAATTCATTTTTTACTCTTTTCTGCTGAAGTCATCAAAAATACTCCAAGAATGAGTTGGAGGAAGTCTCACAGAGCACTTCCTGTCAAGTCAAAGTTTGCCAGAAATTTCAGTCATATTTTTTCCTAACAGAAAGCAGAAACATCGACCAGACAAAGAATGGAAGTGGTCTGGTAAAGCTCTGAACTCCCAAATGTCAGACCAGCATCAACAGATTCATGTGAAACCCTTAAAGGAATCCTTTTCTGTTCAATACTTTTATTTGATAGCTTCTTATCATCCGGTGTATCGACGGCGCTCTGAGTGCCGTTGTGTCCCTGACCTGAGAGGATCAATCCAAAGCTAAGTGGGGGTCCTTTCCTGCTGTGAACCCCCACCCCCCACCTCCAACTTGCTAATATTAGACTGTCTGAGCTCCCACTCACTGGAATAGAAGCAGCTTCACAACACAAACATTCTCACAGTTGGCTCCAAACCACACCGTCACATTGAACTTCCATGATTTCTGTGCTGGTGGGGGATGGAGGCGGGTGTGAGTGTGTGTGCATTTACATTAAAAGTGTGTAGAAACAGGGCTTTATTGTGGCTTTGTCTGAATTTTCTCACTACTCCAGAACCCTAAAAAGGTTCTGTATTTTTCCCCCTGATAGGCATACTTAAAAGTCCTAATCTTTTCAAAAAACAACAGACTGCCTTGTGGTCTATGTTCGCCAATCTAATGAGCATAGATGCACACTGGTTTTTTGCAGAGACTTCTGGGAAACATCTAGGGTATTCAATTTTGGAGTTGTAGATTCGTGAGCGCACTATATAGTGCACTATGTAGTGCCTAGTTAAGGGTATTGGACATAACCTTGGAGTTACTGTTAACGTAGTTGATAAAGTCTGACTGACTGACTTATCTCTGACTTTTCTGTCTCGCCTTTTAGTTCAGTGCGCCTTGTGTATGACACAAGTTAAAAAATATACCCTTCATTGACGGTGCGGCTTATAATCTGGTGCACTCTATAGTGCGGAAAATCCAGTATACATCAAGTATAGTGACTTGGATTTCATTGAAATTTGGATGCTTAATACTATTTTATTTGGTAAAGTAAAAGCCTAATAATTATGAATATTTTACCAAAACTATTTATAAATCTACTTTCTTTTGATGGTAAGCACTTATAAAAATACATTTACATGCATTTTTTTCAAATGAGTAATACTTCAAGCGCAATGCATTGTGGTTTATATTGGCCAACCTAGTGAGAATTGATACGCATTATTTTAGGATTTGGACAGCTAACAAAATGGCAAACGACCTAAATAGTGTGTGTGTGTGTGGGGGGGGTGTCTTTGGAGACCTCATTTTTTAATTAGATTATGATTCAAGAGGCAACAACAGGATTATGAAACAATTGTCAATGTATCCAGATTCTATGCATTTAAAAAATAAATGTTGTCACCATAACACACAACTGTGTGTTCCAAATTGTTATGCAAATTGTATTTGTGTCAAATAGATGAAATTCTTTGTTTTTCAATTAAACTCATGGATGATATTGTGTCTTGGGGCTTTTTGGATCACTGACACCAATCTCAGACACTCATGATAATTAGTTTGCCAGATGAGTTCAATTAACCCTTGTGTTATCCTAGGCACTTTAACATTGGGAGTTGGGTCATCTAGACCCACTAGACAGTGCTCTGAACCTTTTTTCTTCAATGATTTGTGATCTTCACTGGTGTCCATGGATTACATGAAATCTTTCCACCTTTATCCACCTTTGTCATGGTAGGGAGAACACGTCAATGTAAGGGTGGGGTCATCTAAGACAGTGTTTTTCAACCAGTGTGCCGCGGCACACTAGTGTGCCGTGGGAGATGGTCAAGTGTGCCGTGAGAAATTGCCCACATTAACCGATCTAAAAACAATTACCATCTCCAGGATATCAGCTCTGTGGTCATCCAAACAGGCCCTGATAAAACACTGAGAAGTTAAGAATATGAAATATCATAAAATTATTTTTTCTTTGTGTTTATATGATTCTGTTAAAGACACTTTGATAAGAATGATGGTCCGCGGTACAGTTATAGCTGCAACTATAACTGTGTAAGGAAAAGTCCCGCCCCTTTAACTGTCTCCACCAATCAATCTTGAAGGCTTAATCACATGTCATCAGTCTGACCAATCAGAAGTGGTTAAAGTATTCACTTCCTTGTTTCGATTTAGTGCAAAAACGTCTCTCTGTTCTGAGAAAAATACCAGCTAAAGCTCGTCTTTAGCGGTGTAGCTTTCCACAGAATCTGGTATCAGACTGGAACAAGTGAACAAAACAATGAAGCTCAAAGACGCTGGTCTTTCCGCGGTCACCGAATTATTGGCACTACATCTCCCATGATGCATTAAAGTGACTGTTTTAGAGGACAATGAGTCTCTCCTCTTAACGTCTTAAAACAACGAACACACATCAAACAGTTTTTGAATCTTTTGACTTAATTTTTAATACATCTTTTAGAAAAAAAACAGCTGAAGCTTCCAGCTTTTTCTGCAACAATTATCACAAAAATGCATGTGAGATTGCAGAGGGGCTATAGATCAATACAGACTATGAGCTTTTTTTTTTTTTATCTAATTTTTTGGATGCTGGTGTGCTGCGGGATTTTTGTCAAGGTTAAAGTGTGCCGTGGCTCAAAAAAGGTTGAAAAACACTGATCTAAGATAGCACAAGGGTTAAAGGAAAAAACTACTAAAGAAGGACGTACCACATTATTAAGCAGACCAACATTTTCAAGCAATACGGGAAAGAGCAGAGATCTCTCTTCTCCTAAAAAAAGTCAAAAGCCTTGGACAAGGTATGAAAACCTTGGATATTTCACAAACACTTAAGCGTGATCTACTTTTAGGAGATTTTTGGCTGATTTGGAGCACACTGGGTTTTGTGCATACAAAGGCTGAATGAGCAAGGTTACTGTCAGACAAATACATCATATTAAGAGAGCAGCTGCTAAAATACCATCACAAAGCAGCAAGGACACTTTTGAAACTGCTCCTGTCTCTGGATTACCACAAACATCATGGTGTAGGATCCTCCAGAGGCTTGCAGTTCTACATAAACCTTCTATCTGGCCACCGCTAAACAACACTCACAAGCAGAAACGGCTGCAGTGGGCCCAGACACACATGGAGACTCATTTTCAAACAGTCTTGTTCATTGGATGGTCCAGATGGATGGAGTAGTGGGTGGTTGGTGGGCCGCCACCACCTTGTCCCAACAAGGCTGTGATGTCAGCAAGGAGGTGGTGGAGTCATGCTTTGGGCCTGAATCACAAGAAGAGAGCTGGTCGGCCCCTTAAGGGTCCCTGAATGTCTGAAATGACCTCTGAAAAGGATGTGGAGTTACTCACTGACCACAGTCTTCCATGGTGCAAAAAGAAGAACCGTCCTTTCTGTAAAGAATCTTCATACATGACATTGCAGTTGTGATCCCCATCTTCTCCTGACCTCAACCCTATCGAGAACCTTTGGAGCATCCTCAAGCAAAATATCTATGGAGGGTGGGAGGGAGTTCATATCCAAACAGCAGCTCTGGGAGGCTATTCTCACATTCTGAAAGGAAATGCAAGCAGAAACTCTCCAAAAACTCACAAGTTCAATGGATGCAAGAATTGTGAAGCTGTGTCAAAATGAGGGGTCCTATGTTCAAATGGAACTTGACTAATTAAGATGTTTTGGAGCAGGACAGCTTTCATGTTCATATCACCTCCTAATGCAGCAAAATTAACAAGTGATTTTTTTTTAGTTCTTTACAATCTTTCAAATTTTGTGGAACTCTGTTGTGTGTAAAAATGTGGAACAATGCATGATAAGGTTTTTATTTTTGAAAAACCAAATACTGTTATCTTTGGTAAGTTTGTTCAAAAACATTTAATATACACTCTGATGGTTGTGACTTGAAAATGATGCTGACTGTCATCTGCATTGAGTTTTTAAAAAATCATAGAAAAATATTTGCGTAATAATTTGGAATGTGCTGTAGACCAGTGTTGCTTTTTTCCACCAAAGTATATTTGCAAGTAAGGACAAGCTAAATATAAATTTTATTGATTATTTAAAAATGGTGACGTGAAATATTTTTATTTGCCTAGAAATCTTTCACAGCATTAACAATAGACAAGTTTTTAAGGAAAAAAATCCCTCAACTCAACAACCTTAAAATGAGATAACAATGTTACTTTTTTTTTTAACAGATCAGCTTTAGCAGGATGCTGTCAAACAAAGTCAATCATACTTAGCTAGCTACTGGACATGATATTTTCCCTCAGCGTGGAAGTATGTGTGTGTGTGTGTGGTAGGTGAGTTGCTGGATGGCTCTGTCAGCTGCTTGCAGGACTGGTGCATGGGAAACCTGAGTTCTAACATATGTTTGTGGAAGAATTCCATCTTCTGCTTCCATCGATCCTCAAACGGACACGGACTAAAGGAAAGCGACTTTCATAGAAGCTAAAAAGTTAATTCCATTTTTTTTTGCAAATAATGGGTTTCCTCAAGCCTGCTTGTCGTCATGACAGCACTTACCTGGGCTCTCGGCCTCACCTGGTGCTACAGCGTCCTCACAGAAAGAGCCTCAAACCTGAACGCCACCCTCTTTATGTTTGCCTTTTTTTCAGAGGTGGATCTGCTCCTTGACACAATAACGGTTTCTGTCAGCTTACCCTGAATATTCATGTGAACTCCTGATGCTCCCTGACTGAGAGACAGGAAGTGGAGTCTGAATGGTCCAAATGCACCAAGAGTTTATTCTTAGTATCTCGTCTCACAGAGAGGATCACAATCAAACAGTCATAATTAGCAAAACAAACGTACGGAAGACGTAGAAATCATGAAAAAGTTGTACATTTTTCTGAAGCAGGAGAAGCAGGTATTTGTTTTTCTGTTTAACTCTGGTGTTGTTTTCTGGGTAAAAAGTGACCCACTACCATGTTTATACATTTTCCTATCTTTTTCCTGCATGGAATTTTATGACTTTTCTTAAAGTTGTACTTTGTTTATGTTTACATGTGGGCAGTACACCACTAGGATGCAAAGATTGTCGTTTGGGTCTTTTTTGACCGGTGAGTTGGAAAAGCATTTGAAAATACAGCAGTTCAAAGGCCGCAAAATTCACAGATACACACTCATACACACACACGGGTTTTCTCTGAGAAACATCCAACATTACTCGCCAGGCCCTGACGTGAAATCCAGAGGGGAAAAGAAAGAGAGGAAGAGCATGTAACACGAGGAGGAGGGGCCTAGAGGCTGATGTCAAGCAGCTAGAAAAGATAGTCCACACAAACATGCACACCTACAACTACACAATTACACCTGCACACACAACTACACACTTACACCTAGACGATTACACATGCACACACAACTGCACACCGACACTTATATAATTACACGTGCACACACAGCTGCACACCTAGATCTATATAATTACACTTACACACACAACTGCACATCTACACCTATATAATTACACCCGCACACACAGCTGCACACCTAGATCTATATAATTACACCCGCACACACAGCTGCACACCTAGATCTATATAATTACACCCACACACACAGCTGTACACGTAGATCTATATAATTACACCTGCACACACAGCTGCACACCTAGATCTACACGGACTACATGCAGCAGATCCAACTGAGGCTGCAGTTTGGTGGGTCAATACGAAACAGTGCCAGTTTTGCATCTGACAGCTGAGTTATGTTGAAAAAAAACTGTAATGATATTTACCAATCCTATTTTTTATTGTTTAACAAACAAATATGAGCAACAAAAACGCATTCAATTTGGTTGAATTCATTAGCAAACGTTTTTATAGCAGAATTGATTTGAAATTTTCAAAAATCCTTGTTGCTGCTTTATTTTGGGGTTTTGGAAAGGTGGGTCATCTTTGACCCATAGGACAAAGGGAGTAAACAGAATTTGAAGATCTCACATGAGTTAATTATAGGATTAGTGGTTAACTTTAATGTTTTTTCCATCCTGATCAAAAAATAGTGCCATCAAGTGGGCAGCACGTTGAAGTGAATTTCTGACAGCACCCTACATGAAAGAAAACCGAAAAAAGGGGAAAAAAATTATTTGTATATCCCTCTTTAACCCTTGTGCTATCCTATGACCCCACCCTTACATTGACATGTTCTTCCTACCATGACAAAGGTGGATAAAGGTGAAGAGGATTTCATGTAATCCATGGACACCAGTGAAGATCACAAATCAGTGAAGAAAAAAGGATTCAGTGCACTTTCTAGATGACCCAACTCCCAACGTTAAAGCCCCTAGGATAGAACAAGGGCTAAAGGTCTCACACATGTTAGATGAGTCATGGACCCCAGAAAGACTAGGGACCACTTTGTGCAAGCTAATGGGGTTGCAAATAAACAAATAAGTCTGAACAAAACGCCCACCGGAGTTATCAGATATGATCAGACAGAACAGGGACTTCTTGGTACGCGTGCTCCAAGTCATGTCTGAACTAAAACACTTCTTAAATAAACAAGAAAAGATCAACAGACAGACTGGTGGAAGTTTGAGGGTACAGGACTGAAACCACAAATTCTGCCCAAAATTCCTAAAAAAGAACCATAACCCCATCAGACCTTAAGCTCAACAGCATTTCTGCAGCAGAGGTGGCCCAAACACACAGCAGTTCCAACTCCAGATGGGTCACTGTGAGGGTTCCAATTTGCTCTGGACTCAGATTTGACTGACGTTTATCTTAGAAACCTCCTGTGTGTTTGTTTTTTACTAAGAGAAATGGAGCTAAACTTCTTTGGTGACATGAGTAACTCTCACTCACAGTTTTGCACAGAACAATCATGATTGATCAACTTTCACTACTAAAATCAATGTGTAAGGAACACATTTAATGTTTTCTGTGGTTATTTTTGAGTCAAATAAACCTTCATGTGTGAGAAATCTGTAAAGAAATGATAAAAGGGGCTATGATGTTCTATGGTGCTACATTTATTCGGTTTAAAGTGTTTTAAAGGTAAAAGAACCCACAGCAGACCAGGAAGTGATGCTTAACGAGCAAAAAGTAATGACTTCTCTTCTTCACTTGGAGCTCATAAATGATGCAGACCTTCATCCCTCACTTTCCGATCTTTATTTCATTTCA